>JAXCGZ010006256.1:0-53792 GCA_037179515.1 Halocaridina rubra | reverse complement strand
GGTATGTTGCAATAGGCTTTATAAAAGCTGGTGTATGGGATCGTTTACATGTAGCAGTCTTAAAAATGTACTCTGGATAGACAGATCAGTAGAGGTTAGCTACAAAAAGGTACATAAACTACGTTAATAATTGTTATATGCGGTAAAAATTACGGATAAAATTGACTCGCGGATGCTCCCGATCTTCCAAACGACCGAGTTACAAATATTCGCAGATACGAACATAAAACCCACCCATTTTCTACCCGTGTTTTATTGTATGTACAGTATTACTGCACTGTTACTGTATACTTTGTTTTATGTTATAGTTAAGTGTCTTTAGCCTAAGTACTATAAAGTACTGTACAGTACTTTTTTTTTTTTACCTAAATGCAATTTACGAACAATTCTACTTACAAACGGACTTCTGGAACCTAACTTGTTTATAAGTTGGGGAGTGTTTGTACTGTATAATAATATTAGTTTACTGAATTGGGATCTCTTGACCATCTTGCATTAGCATGTGACTCCACAGGTGAAAGACGTATCTCAAGCCTTTTGGGATTTTTATGATATACAGTTGTACCTCCAATGTGCAATAGTGATAGTATTTTACTTCCTACTTGATGTCATTTGTATTAGCATCCCTTCATTGTAGTATAGGATTATTACTATGCCTCCAACTAGAGGTATGCAGTAATGGTAGAACCTGCTAAAACTGAAAGTATTGGCTCTTAGTATTTTCCAATTTGCAAAATGACTATTCTAATAGTCAAATTTACGATTTTTTTTTTTATTACAACAAGGGGATTCAAGGTACATTTCTAAGAAATAAAGGCTTGTTACATTAGAATCTTTTATATTATTGTTGATTTTTGGAGTATTAGTGTGAACAACATTTTTCCTGTTGCTTAGTGCTTATTGTGGTAATTCATGTTCTACTGTAGTCCCACTTGGTATGTGAGAGAGAGAGAATTTTATCAGGAATTTACATTAATTGCAGCATAACTTTTGTGGGAAAATTATTGTATTTCAGATACAGTAGGTTTTTAGATTACTATGATATGTAGAATAACTGGAAAATTTGGCAGAAAGTTAAACTATTGGATTATAGTGCTCTGGGGTTATCCTTTATGTGTTTTTACCACCATTCAAGTAACATTTATGTTAAAGAGGCCACAGCTTATCAACAGTGTTAATGATGCAGTAAATTGCTCTGTGTTATGCTAGAGCTTAAAGAAAAAAAAGAAGCGTGAACATAATTTTTTTTAAATTTAGAATTTTGTGGTATAAAAATGTTGTTCCCTTTTTTGGTTTGTGGTATTTATTTTTTTGAGCCTATGTAATCATATTATTTACTATAGAAATCTATTCTACAGTTTCATTATGATTTAATAATGGAAATACCGTATATGCAGTTTGCTGTTGTCATCTATTATGCTGCTGATAGAGGTCCTCTGAAGATTAAAAGAATACTGTACTGTAATATAGTTAGTTATTTAGTTGTATGTATTTTGAAATACCTGTACGATAGTATCCTTGTACAGTTGTGTTGTATGATTGAATTTAATGTGGATAGGATAGATACTGTATTGCCTTTGGTATGTTGTCCTAGTCCTTGTGGAAATGGAGGAGGTCATTCTTAAATCGTGTTGGTCACTCTGATTTTCTGTGTTTTACTTAGCACTGGATATGAATGTGTCTTATTTCAGTTTTCGTTCTCTACTGCTTTTTAGCCTGACCCATTTTTTTTAAACATGATTGTTCAAGATGAAATCTGTTAATAAATGTTATGAGTATCTAATCCATTGTATATATTTAACAACAATCATTAACTATTGAAGGCATGTTCCCTCGAGGATTTGGTGGTGACTAAGAGTTGGAACTTTGGCGAGCTTACACTATCGTGTACAGTGTATGTTTTTATGCAGCAGTTTTTTTGGCCAACTTTATAGATTATTCAAGAATACATTTTGAATGAGAGTACAGTATTGCTATTTTACTATAACTTATAGATATTGGTATGTCTTATATTTCCAACCATTTCATGTTATGCACTGTAACATATATTTGAAGCCAATATTATTATGATATAATCCTCTTTTAATTCCAGGAAGATGAGGACTTTGAAGGATTTGCTGACATTCACCCGAAACGGGACAAGAGTGGGATATCTATATTTGATAGCTCATCTTCAGATAGTAAAGCTGAAACTGGGTGTGCAGCCATGGTTCAGGAAGTTTTGCCAGGTAGACGGACTAGAACAAATTCTGTAGCCATGGCTGTTAAGGAAGTGTTGAGAGGAAAAGAAAAGTCCTTGTGTGATGAATCCAGCAAATCGAGAAGGGAACCCTTAAGAAATTACACCTTTACTGATGAGGGTGGAGGAGGAGGAAGGGGAAAAGAAATATCTGAAAGTAGCAGCACCACTGCATTACCAACATTACTATCAGATTGTCAGAGGAACCATTCTACTAAACCTAAGCAATCCAGTTGTAAAATAACTAGACAACAACCCACAGTAAAGACTGCTATTGCAAAGAAATTATTAGCCAAAGCAAAGAAAAGTGTACCAGCTTTACCTGTTCTTGGTGAGAAGAGTCCTAAACGTTTTATTTTGCCTACTATGAGTGTGAGATCCTCTAGAATTATAAAACCTAACAAGAGACTATTTGCAGATATCACAGAAATGTGTTCTACTAGCAGCTCTATGGAATTCCAAGTGAATGTAGATGCATCTGATGCAAAAACTAGTATTTGCAGTGGTGCGTTGAGTAAAAGATTAGCCAAACTAAATGGTAAAAATCGTGGCGTGAATTCGCGATATTTACCGTTACCTCGCTCTAGGGAAGAAGAGGAAGATGCTGCTGTAACTACGGGACCGGATGGTGTAGGTCGAGAACGCATGAGAAAAACCATTTCTTTGTATACCGAGTCCATAACAGGGACTTGCAAAGGGCAGGTGGGTAGACCACCTAAGCGTCTGCTGCGTCGCTTGGATGGATCCCAACAAGATACAGACGTAGATAGTAGTATGTCTCCCCAAAAGAATGATGCTAAAGAATCAAGAGTAAAGGAAAAAATTGAAAAATTGTTAAGATCTCCTTGGGATGATAGGCTAAAACAATCAGGGAAGGTAAGGCATGATTATTGGTATAGTATGATGTACATAGTGTTGCACTGTCTGTTTTAGTTTTGAGAAATTTTATATTCTCTCCAGTCCTTTTTACCATTGTTATGGCAAATTGGGAAGAGGTTCAGACTTATATTTATATCAGTTGCTATTATGCAAAGGTAAATATTCAGCTTGATAACATCATCTTACACAATGTAGAAGACTGAAATGTTATAGACATTAGTACCTTAGAATATTATGGCATAAGAATGATGAATTGCGCAGGGGTATTGAACCAGTGGTCATGTACGCTGGCCCTGTGGTCTTGTCTAGCATGTGGCTTTGACAGACATAGGGGAAACTGCGCCAACTGATCTTATGGCCCCCATTATAACGTTTACTTTGTATTTCCATATTAGAGTTTAGTAGGAAAATTAATGTTTTAAGTACTAGATAAGTTATATACTTGTTAAATGTGACTTTTAAATTTAAAGGTTGGCAAGTTTGATGAAGATATGACTGCTTCTTCGTCCGTTACATCGCCAGCGCTTTCTGCATCAGCACGCAGCATTTTGAGAAAAGCCCGTCTAAACCTAAACAAGAGTACTCTACAAAAAATCCGTAATCCTGCCTCTTTGCAGAGACTAATTCCTCAGTCTGAAGAAGGTAGATTGTTATAGACGCTAGCCGTTTATATAGATATTAGTGCAGAATTAAGAGTAATACTTATAGATTTTTTATACTAGTAAAAATATTGATGTGCAAAGTTCTTCACATAGAAAATAAATACTGTATAGTTTTACTGTCTTTAGCAATTCTTGATTATCTGGCCATTGCATATATTTTAGCTCAGCACATCACATTTTCTGTGGTGATATTAGTTGTTAACATGAGTCTGTTAGCCACAAAAAGCAAAGAAATTCTTTACGTTTATTTTATATTCACAGTCACACTTGATATAAAGAAAGCTACTGTTATTCATATGTGATCGTCATCATCGTTTGATTACATTGAATAGCCCTTTATTGGTTTATGTTACCCTCTTTAATCACAGATAACTAAATTCTTCCTTTTTCACTTGTTTTTTTGTCAAGTAATGGTATTGGAGACACATGGGCCTTGTTTAGTGCTGTGTAGAGGAGAATGAATTAGGTTTAAATTATAGATGTTGAGATTTTTTAACTGTAAAAGTATCTGTTATTTTTTTCTTTCAGGGAAAGTGGAAGGCAGGTGTCTTATCTGTGATAGAGATGAAGGAGAAAACACTCGCAAATTTGGTATTGTTATTTGTGAGATGTGCTGCTCTTTTGTCAGCAGTGCCAGTGATGGGCCTAAAGATGTATTTGAGTGTGTAAATGGCAATGGCTTATGCCAGGTTCAGGGAGTATTGGAAAAAAATCGTTGCCTTGCTTGTTGGTTGGGCAGAATACTTAGACTTTCTACTATGCCTAACCTTCTACATGACCGTTTGCGTAAACGTTTACCACCCATCCTGAAAGATAAGATTCCTACCAGTCTTGCTCGATGCATGAGTCTTGGCACGTGTGGTACATCAGGAGACAAAGATGCAGAAATATCCAGTCACACAAAGAGATTACCTTTAGATCCCGGAGGGGCAGGAGGAGGAACTTTTGGAAATGTTATAGATTTACCAGGCGGCTGGCAGCGCAAGACAGGCTCAGAAGTTGTTGTTATTAGTCCAAATGGAGAGAAATTTAGGAGTATGCATAAATTGGAGGAATATTTAAAAAAGCAAGGAATTTCTGCTGATGCCAGAGTCCTCTTTGGTAACAGCAGCCCAGTTGTAGAAGTAACAAACGATGTCAAATGCCGCCCTGCAGCACTTCTTAAGAACAGCGAACACAGTCGTGTAGTGGTGACAACACTCCCTGGAGGATGGACGAGACGTATCAAGTGGCGTAATACTGGGGGACGTTTTGATACGTACGTTTCGAGTCCAGATGGTAGAACATTTAGGTCCAAGAGAGAATTGAATTCTTACTTTCTTCAGATTGGGAAAGTAGATGATATTCACAAATACTTTCCTGTCGTTAATGGTAATTCTGATTCTGCCACTCCCAGTTCCAGTGACAATACTACTTCAAGCACTGAACCTATTTCCAGCACTGAGATTGGATCAGAAGTCACTTCAGATGATAAATCACCGGAGGTATCAGAAGCTGACATTGAGAGTCCTGAAAAGTCTGTACGTGATGTAGATATAAAAGCAAATAAAAGGAGAAGCAGTCGTTTATGTGATTCAGTATTGAAAGTACAGTCAAATATACATGTAAGCGCGACAAAATCTATGGCACCATCTCCAACAGAGAAAAACAAAGCCTCGAAACTGGACCGAAAGTTAAGGAAAAAAGTAAAAGATGGAAAGAAACTTGCTCGAATTCAGTCCGCGGGAACTATGGTATTAGACTCTGTTAGCAAAAGTGAAAATATTGTTCATAATGCATTGCCTGAGTTTGCAAAAGTTGAAAGAAAACAGAAAAAACCTAATGTAATGCGAACAAGGTCTTTATCAATTAGCTCTAGGCATGTGGCTGATGCTGGTTTGACAGATACAACAGAAAGTGAGCCAGAACAGAAGATTTCAAAGGAGAGCTCTCATTTTTCAAGACGTTGCTTAACTAAGGATGTAGCTACAAACAGTGACTCTGTTGAGAATTCTTTTCCTGTTGGAAATGAACTTTGCAGTGCTTGGAACCTTGATTTATACGAGAGTGCTGGCGAAAGTATATTAAAAAGCGATGACTCAAAAACCTCCGATGTAAAGAAATCACCATCAAGATCTTTGAGAATACGAAAAAAAAATATTGAAGATTCTATACAATCTGAAGTACCTGTTATTGTACCTGATGTTAAAGCAAATGTGGAGGCATCTGCATTCAATTTGGATAGAAAACAGCTTTCTGATGAAGAATCCTTGCTTGGTAACATTTTAAAGAATGATGGTAGTGCCTCTGAATCAGAGGGGATAAGCAGAACAAAAACCAAGACATTGCAGTCACCAAGTCCCCTGTTCAACGAAACACAAAAACAAACTAACTCGCCAAAAGAACTTTGTTTGACTTCTCCAGATTATTTTTCTTGTTCCGGTAAGAAATCTTTACTTCCCAAGAAGAGACCGAGTGATGCCAAACTTATTATTGTGAAAAATTCCAATAGGATTATGAGCAGCAAGTTAGCCTCTAAAAAGATACCCTCAAAGAAGAAATTTTCTAAATATCAGAGTTTCCATTTTGGCAATAATTGGAGTCGCAAAGTCCAGTGGAATGAAAAGGGTGAAGGGAAAGTAGCTCTGTTGCACAGTCCTGATGGCCAGACCTTCAGATCCCGAATTGAGCTACTGGCTTATTTCAAGAAAGCTGGAAAATCTAAGGTAGATCTTGATTTTTATTTTCCTCCAGTTTTAAAGAGAGCTGTGTCTCCCACTGATTATCTTGAACTAGATAGCCAAACTGATTGTGTTACTGATGACAATACTGCTCAGACCATTATCACAGAAGAATCTGAATCTGACATCAGCAATGACTCTGATAATGTGTGTGTAGATTCCAATTACTCTCCTGAAGTGTACCGGAAAGGAGGTGTGTCATCAAAGCGACTGCATTCCAATATTGGAAAAATTCTGTCATCTAGCAAAGGAGTAAAAGGTATAGGAGGAAATATTTCTGGATCTGAAGATATTGAAATAGAACAAAATGAAAAGGGAGGTCCAAGGGTGAAACATGTCTGTCGAAGTAAAGCCCAGGTAGGAACCGTTTTGTGTATAAGTACAGCTTTTAAAATTATGTTTTGAGTGATTACTGAAGAACATAGGAAGTTTTTATATGATTAAAGTAGTATGCTTCCCCAATCCTTTTTAGCCAAAGCATAGATGTCTTATTGAAAGAAAATTCAATGTTAGGTTATAACATACTGGTTTAAGCAATGGTCATAAAATATTCGAATATTTACCTTGTTGAAGGCTTAATATAGAAACATTATATACTCATAAAAAGATTTTCTTTACATAGGAAGTTATTTACTTAGAAGTTGTATTAAACACCTTAATGTGGTGTCTCCTGTAGCATATTATTAGTAAGAGAGAAATGCCAGCAGAGGTGCAACTAGTCCCTCTTTGCTTGAAATTCTTTACTAGTTGTAAGAATATTTCACAAATTTGTGAAAAGTGTTTTCACCTCAGAAAGAAAGAAAGATTCGAATAGTTTGGGAAAAAAAAAATTATATATATATATATATATATATATATATATATATATATATATATATATATATATATATATATATATATATATATATATATATATATATATATATATATATATATATATATATATATATATATATAAGTACAAACTGTTAGCATACAGTTGTGCTTGAGAAGGGATCCAGTTAGGATCCGAAATATAGCATTGTTTTATAAGTTTTGTTTCACTGATGGGCTTCCTTACTATATATATATATATATATATATATATATATATATATATATATATATATATATATATATATATATATATATATATATATATATATATATATATATATATATATATATATATATATATTATATTTATTATATATATATATTATATTTATTATATATATATATTATATTTATTATATATATATATTATATTTATTATATATATATATATATTATATATATATATATATTATATATATATATATATATATATATATATATATATTATATATATATATATATATATATATATATATATATATATATATATATATATATATATATATATATATATATATATATATATATATATATATATATATATATATATATATATATATATATATATATATATATATATATATATATATATATATATATATATATATATATATATATATATATATATATATATATATATATATATATATATATATATATATATATATATATATATATATATATATATATACACTTCCCTAGGTATTAGGCATCTCAAGAGCAGTGTTTCCATCTGAGAAGGAAGGCAATCTGAAGAAACGTAGAAGAGAAGTAGTCACTGTCACAGAAAAAGCTGCTAGTGGAAAGATACTACGTAAGACAGTCTGGTGTAATAAATGTGTGGGTTGCACCACACCAAATTGTCAGAAGTGTGTTAATTGCATGGACATGAAAAAATATGGAGGGCCCGGTACCAAGAAGAAACCCTGCATGTAAGTTACTTAATACTTTTGATATACCTGGTTGCATTGTGATCATATTTTCTTTCTCTTTGCTCTTTCTGTTGAATATATGTTTGTCTTTACAGATAAGTTGTGTATATGTAGATGTAGAATAGGAATAATATATTGCATTAACAGTCCCCTCTCCACTTTTACATTTGTAACATTAATACTCAAATGGTGGTCTTTTTATTTTGTTGTGCAGTCTTCACTTCCCTCTATTGTATTAACATTTGCCACTGTGGAATGCATAACATAGGTGATTAGCAACACAGCAGATTTTATATGTGTGTATTCACGTATGTTAATGTGTTTGTTTGGTCATTGTAGATGATGATAGAGCAGGGTTTTGATTTCATGTTGGAAATGGGGAGTACAATGAACATAAAGATATATACACTCAACTCAGTTTTTGTGCGTTGTTACAATATGCGAAATTGGAATAACACGTCTTGAAAAAAAAAATAGTAAAGAATCGAATTACGCGAATAACGCAAAAAAAAAAAAAATAATAATTAGTAAATAAGCGAGCGCCTCTGAGGCAGTTTCCCACCATGCTGCAATGTGCTTCTGTCTCTCTTCACCCAGTATGAACTACAACTACAAAATGGGATTTTCACCCTTATTGGAGTGATTTTCCACATAAGTCATTGTTGTACTAATAAAGCAATGATTTATGACTCTCTCTCTCTTTCTATAATATATATATATATATATATATATATATATATATATATATATATATATATATATATATATATATATATATATATATATATATATATATATATATATATATATATATATATATATATATATATATATATATATTATATATATATATATATATATTATATATATATATATATATATATATATATATATATATATATATATATATATATATATATATATATATATATGTTTAGATAACTAGATAAACATAAATTAATACATATATAATAAATAAATAAATTGAATATAGAGAGAGAGTGTAATAAATCATTCTTACATTGGTACAACAAGGACTTATGTGAAAAGCCACTCCAGTAAGGGTAAAAATCCTATTCAAAAAGTCGATATGGCTTGGTACTGTGATCAACGCCACCACACACCTGGAGTTCACCATGAATAGTGATAAATAAGTAAATCGGTAATAAATGAATAAATTGAATAAATGGAGGGAGTGAGAGAGGTAAAAAAACATTGTTTTATAAGTATAACAGGGACTTATGTGATAAGTCACTGCAATAAGGGTCAGAAAGTAGTTATGGCTTAAAACACTGATCACCACCTACCTGGTGTTCACTGTATATAGAGAGTATATTTTTATTTTTATTTTTCTGTTTATCTGTATATCTTTAATGCTGTACGTATTAATATTTTGCTTACGTATTTTAGCATGGTTATGTACTTGTAAAATGGGTTTTACTTAGCTTTTTTTCTGCTTGTTAGTGTGTTTATACACAGTTGTGGAACGTATCTGTGTATATTAACATTATTCCTTATGGGAATAGACTACTTAAATTACACGTAATTTATATTACACGAGCCTTTTGAGACCTTATCCTCGCGTTATTTCAAGAGTTTAGTGTATATACAGTAATCCCTCGCTATATTGCGATTCACCTACTGGAATTCAATGCATTGTGGATTTTTTTTTTGGGGGGGGGGAATTGTGACATTAGGACGGGCCAAAAAATAATAAAATAAAACAGCCTTTATCGGGCCTGGGCATGAAGAATTCATAAAGTATAGAGAAACAGATGGAGAGTGTAATGACCTGTCAGATGTGAAGGGATTTTAATGAATATCCAAGAATATTCAGTGTAGCTGGCGCCATGAGGCAACCTACTACTGGATACATGTTTATTTTTTATCGCAGATTTTCTGAGTATATGCTATTTTTGAGCACGAGGATGCAAATGTTTTGCCGCCTCCGTATCAGCTGATGCACCCTCGCACGCTATTTCCTTGACGATATTATATCGAAAATTTGTTTGCTGTTTGTACTTAGTGCTTTTTTCAACTCTCTTCGTAATATTCGATCGCATTACTTGGTAGAAGAGGAGGAGGATGTGGGAGAACGAACCTCTAACCATAACGTTTTGCCGCTTCCGTATCTGCTGATGCTTATCACTATTCAAGCACAATATCTTACTCAAAATATTTATTTACTCACCCTATTTGGGGTTTATCTAATATTCAAGATTATAGTATTAATATTCCGTGGTTCTAAACATTATACTATCTTCTTTACATATCGACCATGCTGCACGAAGTCTTTAGGTAAACAAAGTCAGCTGAGAGAAAAAGAACACTATACAGTTCGTTACAAAGAAAACGTATATCGTATCATACATGGGAAACTTAAATGAAATATATATATTCTCTACATGCTATTTTTCTGACGATATTATATCGAAAGTTTGTTTGCTGTTTATTCTTAATGCTATTTTTTCAATTTTCTTTATAATATTCGATCGCATTAAGCGGTAGAAGAGGAGGAGGATGCGGGAGAACATACCTCTATCTGCAAACGTTTTGGCCCCTCTATATCAGTTGATACACCCTCGCACGCTATTTTCCTGATGATATTATATCGCAAGTGTGTTGCTGTTTCTTCTTAATGCTTTTTTTCAATTTTCTTCATAATATTCGATCGCATTAAGTGGTAGAAGAGGAGGATGATGCAGGAGAAGGAACCTCTAACCAAATCCTGCTGGCTAGTACAGTGGTAATGCGCTGGCTTCGCATTCACGAGGTCGAGAGATCGGTTCCCGTCCAAGACCGAGAGTTTAAGCTGTTTACTGACAGGTTACTGCCATGGTTGGGCACCACAGTGGGGGGTTGGGGCTTTCCTCAGCTGATAAATACCCATTGTATAATGGAAATAAAGGTTTAAGAAAAAAAAATCCTTTTGCCGCTTCTGTATCAGCTGATGTTTATTCAGGCACAATATCTTACTCATTAAATATTTATTTACTCACCCTGCTGCACGAAATCTTAAGGTAAACAAAGTCAGGTGAGAGAAAAGAAAACGTATACAACTCGTTACAAAGAAAACGTATATCGTACTGTACATGGGAAACGTAAATAAAATAGTGTTCCCTCACCATGTCGTGGTTCACCTATCGCCAATTCAGTGCATCGCGTTTTTTTTTTGGCGACCTGTTTTTTTTATGGGTATATGTGAGAATATTAAAAAATTTAAATTTTCAGTATTTTCATTATTGAATTATTTTTTAATTAGTTTATTGATAAAAAAATTATTTCCCAGCCTAAGAATAATAAAATAGTAAGAAATAGTAAAAAAAACATAAATTTAAACATGTAACTCTGCACCATAGAGAGTACGATACCGGTATCAGCGTTTCTGAAAACGTAAAGGGTCGCAACTGCGTGAACAAGCACATAATAAAATTTCTAGTATTTTGATTATTTTATTGATACAAAATTATTTTCTAGCCTAAGAATAATAAAACTAGTAAAAAACATAAATTTAAACATGTAACTCACAGTATTGCACCATGTAAAATACAATACCGGTATCAGCGTTTCTGAAAACGAAAAGGGTCACACTTTCGTGAGGTGGTACATATTAAAATTTCCAGTATTTTCAGTATTTTATTGATAAAAAAGTATTTCCTAGTCTAAGAATAATAAAACAGTATAAAATAGTAAAAAACATAAATTTAAACATATTACTCACAGTATTGCACTGTGTAAAGTACTGTACGATAGCTTACACTGTATTGGCGTCTTGGAAAACGCAAAGGCTCACACCTACGTGAGATAGTTCATAGGATGCTATTGGCTAATAGGGTGGGAGACGACGAATCACAGAATTGTTTTTCTGTATGTTCTGTATCAGATGAGAAAGGTTAATGTGTGTGAGGCGGAGGACGTGTACGCATTGAGCTCCCGATAATATTGGGTTTATCAAGTGACAGAGTTTAAATTCATGATTACAAAATTAACGAAAGCATACTCAAATATAAACCTTCAAATTTAAGTCAGAATGATTATAACAACGTTAGTGTTTAAAAAGATACAAAGAAAATTCATTATAATCTTATGACATCTAAAAAAAAACGTTCAGTGTCTCTTCCAGTGTTACTGAATTCAACCACAACCTCTCGCGACCGATCTAAAAAGGACCTTTCTTAGGTGTACCTGCAGTTCCCCTCCCATCCACACCAAAATGTCCTCATCGGAAAAAGTTGACCTTTATGACCTTCCGTGTGAAAATATTGATATTTTTTCCGAAGTGTGTATATCATCTCTGGCCAGAATGTTTGTATATTCACATGAGGACATTAGAAGGGAATTGGAAAAAAAACAGAAAAGACACTGTACAAAACAAGTCGAGTATTGCTTTCAAAGGTTGTGGAACTCTTTCCACAACACAGTGGTAAATGCATCATAAAAAAGCAAGCAAAAAATATATGATTACAAATATAATCACTTTTAGCGCAAGTGTCCTGAATATCTCAATGAATGGTGAACTTGACAAACTCTTTCAATCTCAGACTTCGGTTGTAAAATCCATAGAGTCGTAAAAAACACACGACCTAGGAGACCTACATCGAATGATAGAAAGTCTTGCAGATAGGGTGAGAATTTTGAAGCAGATGCTGAAGAGGTGAAAGCCTTACAACACAAGGTGGGTTTGCTAGAATCAGACATTGCCCTACTTAAAAGAGATAACTCTAGGTTGAAACTGCTATAAGAAACATCTCCACCTCTCAATTCAGTGCTGTCACCTAACAACGATGATGTCCCTTTTATCAACAACCCTCAGGATTTGCAAGCTAGGTTTCCTGTCTCTACTCACAATTCCTTCAGTGCATTGAAAGACGAATGTGACTGTGGTAGTGAAGAAGAGGTAGATCCAGATAAAAGTGATAGTCAAGAAGACAACCTGAATACACCATCTGGCATAAATAACCAACTCAGTAACAGGTTACAAAATAGTGAAGAAACAACAGCGCCCTTCCCCACTACTCCTAACAACACAACAACAGGCACTAACCAGAACATGATTCTTCCCAGCACAAATAACCAACCTGGTAAAGGGTTGCAAAACAGCGAAGAAGATATAGAGCCCATCTCCACTACTTCTAACAACACAGCAACTATCACTAACTAGGACAACCAAATTACACCTCGGCACAAATAACCAACCCAGCAATAGGCTGCAAAACAATGAAGAAAACAAAAAAGGCAAAATAGAAGCAGTCTCTAATCTAAACATTCCATCGAAGTCCTCTCCCGCACAGCCACAGTTACCCAATAATGCAAGTGCAAGGGTTACAGCTCAAATATATATTCACATTCCTGGAAACCCCTTTAAGAGAGAGATACGTAATATATTGACAAATCAAGTCATTCCCTCTGAAGAAGTCTTGATAGGAGCTTTCTCGCAAACCAAATTGGGTCTTCTTCGCAATAATGATATCGAAAGGATTTGAATATGTGGCTTACAAACTGAATCAATGGCCTACAGGCACAATTGTCCAGCCATTTCGCAGGGGCAAACAATGGACACAACCTGGGTTATCTACAAAATATCCCAAACTACAGTCATACCAAAATAAACAGCAAAGAGGTTTTGAAACGATCCCCTATCCATGAGACTACAGAAAGAGACACAATACAAACCTCTCCTATCGCCGTCCACGCACGAGAGACTTCTCCTGGAGAGATGGCTCTTACAACCCTAGACACTCACCTAGGCATACAAACTTTGGGAAGGCCCGATCATACCATGGCACGTACTTAAATCAGCGTTACCCATCCAGCGGCAGGTACAGACACCAGGATCCCTGGGCTAACCCCAGAACACATTATAATGATGAATTCCCAGCAGAATCACACAGTCGAAGCACATCATGAACAATTCCAAGAACAAACTACAACTATGACTATGGATAGCACCCTAATGAAACATGGTAAGAATGTAACATTAGTACATGTGAATGCTCATACCCTTCCTGCTCATTTTGAGGAAATAATAATGCTAACAAAAGACTACGACATAGACATCCTCAGTGTAAGTGAAACTTGGCTTCCTCCTACAACTGAAAATAAAATATTTCGCAATGACCATGGCCGAGGGGGTGGGGTCTGTATTTATGTTAGAAATTATCTCAGTGCCTCAGAAATAGCCATTGATCTAGAAAAACTTGAAGAGCTTGAAGATTTATGGATCACTGTGCAGTATCAGAAACTTCCATCTTTCATTGTAGGGTGTGTTTACTGTCACCCTAAAGCACCTACCAGTTCATTCAGTCATCTGCTAGAAACATTCAGAAATATCTGTGTGCACCATAAACCCATATACATACTTGGTAACTTTAGTGATGCGACTCTTACTTTTAACAAAACAGCGAAGAGGGTCGTAACACCCCGCAATAAGATAATAGTGCAGATGGAATCTGCTTTGGCCCTGTGGATTGCTAATTGCAAAAGGAAAATCAGCGTAGACAGCAATATCATACAAACAAAGGCGAAGAAACCGTACGGGACATTTGCTGCAAACGAACCCGACGACGACAGTGGTGACCGTGAAGAGGAGGAGAGAGAAGAAGATATCGACCACCCACAACCAGGACCTTCCAGCGATTCTCCACCGAGGAAACAATCGTTCATGGCAAGCAAGGGATATTTCAAAAATGCTATGGCCTAAAGAGCGTTTCGGATTATGGCAAAGCTGCCTCTGCAGATACGGCTGCAGCTGAAGATTATGTGAACAACGACTTTAAGAAAATTATCGCTGAAGGGGAACATGCTCCTGAGCAAGTGTTTAACATGGATGAGATTGGGTTATTTTGGAAAAGAATGCCGTCTCGCACTTTTCTCTTCAAGGAAGAAGCTAAAGCCCATGGGTTTAAAGCGCACAAAGACTGCGTTACCCTCATCATGTGCGGAAATGTTGCGGGCTTCACGTTAAAGCCAGGGCTTATCTACAAGTCTAAGAACCCTAGGGCTTTGATGAATAAGAATAAGAATCTGCTGCCAGTGTATTAGATGCATAACCCTAAGGCCTGGATTTTGAAAAGCCTCACAGACTGGTTTCACCATTGCTTTATCCCTCAGGTCAAAATTTATCTTGCGGAAAAGGGCCTTGAATGTAAAGTCTTTCTTTTGATGGATAATGCTGGTGGCCACGCAACTGATCTCAAATATGACGGTGTTCAAGTAGAGTTCCTGCCACCGAATACGACATCACTGATTCAGCCTATGGATCAAGGCTTTATTCATGCGTTCAAGGCCCTCTACACACAAAATGCCCTGGCGAACGTGGTTGAATCCATGGATTCGGACAAAGAATTCTCATTGAAGGCTTACTGGCGTAACTACACGATTGCTACATGCCTTCAAAATATTCAGAATGCAATCAAAGAGATGAAGCCGGCCACAATCAATGCCAGCTTGAAGAATTTGCGGCCTGAAATCATCTACAACTACAAGGGATTTGCTCCTGAAGAAGTCCATAACTCTGCAGTTGCGAAAGCTATGAAGTTGGCTGCATCTCTAGGAGGAGAAGGCTTTGAAGATATGACTCACTAAGACGTGAATGAACTGATCGACTGCCACTCGCAGCCTTTGACTGATGAAGACTTGGAGGAAATGACAAAATCAATGAGCGAAGAAGAGGAAGAAGAACAACCAGAGGAAACGCACAAAGAAATTAAAGAACCCGGCCTTACACTCAAACGTCTGGCAGCCATGTATGAACATGTGAAAGCAGTCCAACAACTGTCGCAGGAACATGACGATAATATGATTCGTTCGGTGACCTTCTGCAATCTTCTCGACGATGCCATGATTCCTTACAAGACCATCTTCGCACAAAAGTAGAAACAGCGACAGCAACTACCCATTACTATGTTCTTCTCTCGCAAAAAGCAGCCGTAAAGCAGTCATTGGCTGCGGAATAATTTCCTTTGAAGTCTATACACGTCATCATCACCTCATTCACGGCCAGTTTACCTATCACATTCATGTATATTTATGCTTGCATGCTGTTATTAATTAAGTAAAGGGTGGATTTTTAACAGTGCAGGGAGGGTTTATACAGTAAAGGTAAAAATAAATGTCTAAGACCTATGTATATGAGTATGTCACATGATCATCGCCTCATTCACGGTAGGTTTACCTTTCACGTCTATATAAATTTACGATTGCACGCTGTAATTAATAAAGTAAAGGGTGGTTTTTAACAGTGCAGGGAGGGTTTATATAGTAAAGGTAAAAATAAATGTAAAATACCTATGTATATATTGTGCTCCTACTTCGCGGATTTTCACCTATCATGGCCGGTCCCGGAAGTGAACCCCTGCGATAAACGATGGATCTCTATATTTTCTCTACACGCTATTTCCCTGACAATATTGTGTTGGGGTTTAGGATGCTAGAGTGTTGTTAAGATTCTGTTTTACTAAGGGGACTCAAAGTACCGAGCTCGGTTAAGAGCTCACAAACAGACAGGACAGATATTTGTACTTAAACACCCCATCTCTATTACCATTAGTCGGTTAAATGAAACTCAGAATTCAACTTTCTTTTAATTTTGGAAATGCAATGACATTAAAAGAATTGAATTAAATTTCTCAAATTAAATTTTATGAAATGCTGCCTCGAATCCCGGAGGTGGTGAGCACGATTTCGTTTCCCGGCACCACGGACGTATGCCAAGACTTTGGCCTCAACTCGATGATTACCTCTGTCACACAGGCAGAGTAGAATACAGGACACTGCAATTTCAGAAACAGAAATGACACACTATTTATAATGGGAAACTGAAAGCATGAGCACACATATAATGAGTTTCCAATGTCATTCTACTGGATGAAAATATATTGGTTATTCACAGCTAACCAGAAATATTTATGCTACCATAATAGCATACAAACCATTAATTCTTTACTGGTTTTAAAGGAAAACAATATATTCACAATAAATGAAGAATAAGCAAGACAAATACAGTACTGTATGTATTCCTTAAATTGTGTGTAACCACAAAAGTTGCAATGCTTATTACTAATTAACAATTAATATGGTAAAAAACACTCTGTTTAGGATAAAGGAAGAATCTACGAGATAAATACAGTATTCATTCACTTTTGGTTATCAAGAACTTTGCAATGAAAAAAAAGGGTGCAAAACCACCTTTTGAGGTATTTGCAACTTATAACTCAAAACACTTTATCCCCAACATATGAAGAATTAGCAAGATAAATACGGTATGCATTCATTAAATTGTGGTTAACAAGATATATTTGCAAAGCCAACTGGGAAATATTACCTTTTAATTATTTGCAATTTGTATAGCAAATAGCTTTATTGACGAGTTTTTGACGTAAAACACTTTATTTACGATGATAGAAAGGGGTGAAATGAAATTAGAATTTATTAGGAAAAGAGATAGATTTTTACGGGCTCATAACCAGTCTTCAGAGGATGAGATTTTCGTTTATCACATTCAGTGAAAAGAAACTTCTCAGCAATGTATATCAGCTGTAATTTACAGGTTAAGGAATTAACTTTGGCATGTGAGATTCCAGTTTGGTAATCTACAAAATTTCGTGTGTATGGGAATGGAATCTGAGAATAAAAATCCATAAGATTTATCCAGTAACGAATGTAACTAATTCTCGAAAATAAACCAATTTGCTTGACCCACGAGCTTTACCATACACTATCCCTCACCTTGTTGTGCTAGATGAATTCCTGTGAAGATGCCACGTAATTAAGATTTGAAATAAACTTAGACTGCTCAGGCGAAATGTTGCCTCTGGGCAGTCTCGGCGCCAAAAGAGAGCGTCTCATTGTCCCTCCTGGTGAGTTCATCTGTAGGATACATTTCTAGAGCAGTAACTGGCTCTGATATCATTTTAAGGACTATTTTAGTGGTGGTCCCTGGCAGGCAATTATAGCAGAGATGCAAGGGAGAGACAGTATTTTTAGGTGCAACAAGTGGAAGCAAATAAAATAAAACGAGAATAATAATGAAAAGTTAGGTTACTGGTAAACAATCATAATTTTCTTGGCTCGTAGCAGACAGAAAATAGGAGCAGCCTTTATATCGGGGCTATACTTCTACACGTACAAGAAGAGTAAATAAGGTATATTTAAAATTAGCTATAAGCTAAAATACAAATTGCAAATAATCATAATCTGCAAAAGTCAAGAAGTGGGAATTATTTTTTTAGTTAGAAAATAACAGTTATGTTACTAATTTATTTAATAAAGGCATCTAACAGCCTCTGGTGACTTTGAGCGAAACACTCTGTCACAAAGGCCCTTTCTAGAGAATATTGATTTAGCAAAATTCTACTACAGAAGGCGAAAAAAGAACAGAGGAAGTTACGGTGACTTCAGTGTTATTATGAGGGATGAGATATCCTTCTCATGGAAAAGAACAAATGAACAATAAGAATGGGATCCACCACTGGAACATATCATACTATTAGGAAAAGTGAACAAGTCTTGTAAACAAAACATTAAATGACATGCAAAACATAAAAGAAATGTGATCAAATTCAAATTTCAAGAAAATTAAATCACAATTAGATATCAGTGAATATCAATATTTAAGTTTATGAATGCTTCACATGCAAGAAGGCAATAATATAATATAAAAAAAAAAATACAATACGCAAATTAAAAATTTGAACCACGTCGTCATTAACATTGGCGACTGGATTTAAAACAGTTTCAGCTATTCAACACTAAACTAAAACGTTTCTGCCATGTTCTGGCTTTCAAAGTCCCACAAAGGGAAATATAAAACTACGATCAAAAAATTATTCTTCATCTTTTTCGTCTTCCATTAGGAATAACGTTTGTACGCTAAAATAAACAAGTACAGTACAGTATTAAAGACATAAAAGATAAACATAAAAAATAAACAACACATTAGAGAAATAATCTTTACCGACTAGTCAAATTTAGGCTAACAGCACCAGCTTCCTCATTTGAGGGTAACGACCGTCGACTTAGTAGATCAGCAAGGTCATTGTCCTTGCCATGAACATGTTGGGCAGTGAATTTGAAAAGATTCAGGTAAAGTGCCCACCTTTTCAGACGAGGATTTAGCTTGTCTGCAGTCTGTAAATATAGGAGAGGTCGGTGGTCGGTTCTCAGTGTAAAATGTTGGCCATACAGATGGACTTCAAATTTCTTTATGGCCCAATATGCAGCTAGAGCTTCCTTCTCCACGGTGGAGTAATTTCGCTCTGCAGGGCGAAGCCTGCGGCTTGCATATCGCACTGGAGCTACTTCTGCTGAGTTGTCTGATCGGGCTTGCAAGAGCACGGCACCCAGGCCTTCGTCTGAGGCGTCGGTCTGCAAGATAAATGGAAAATCAGGGTTTACCAGTTGTAATACTGGCTCACCCGCCAATGCTTCTCGGAGCTTGAAAAATGCTCTCTCCGCTTCATCTGTCCATTGGACAGGGGAGGATTTACTTTGCTTCGAGGAGGTCATTTGCTGCAAAGGGGCAGCGATAGTATTAAAGTGTGGAATGAACCGTTGGTAGTAGCCGACACTACCCAGGAATGATCTCAGTTGAGTGACAGTAGCAGGTTTCTCCATATCCTTAATAGCTTGTACCCTGTCATGTAAAGGGGACATAACTCCTTCTCCAACCACGTGGCCGAGATACTGCAATTGTGTGAAACCAATCTCACATTTGGAAGGCTTTAAATGAAGTCCATGCTGGTTCAGACGAGTGAGAACTCTGCGGAGAGTCTCGAGGTGCGATGACCAATCCTGAGAATGCACCAGGATGTCGTCTATAAAGCATGAAACATTGTCGAGATCCTGTAGTACTATCCTCATGAGTCTGCTGAAGCAGCCAGGGGCATTTACCATACCAAAAGGCATGACCCTGAACTGGTATAGACCATATCTTGTGGAAAAAGCTGTAAGAGGCTTGGTAGTCTCGCTCAACGGGACTTGCCAAAATCCACTGGCCAGATCCAACTTGGACAGGTAACGGGCTTGGGAAAGCAACGAGAAAATATGCTCGGCGTCAGCAATGGGCTCTCCATCAAAGATGGTACGGGAGTTAAGCTTACGACAGTCAAGGCAGAACCTGTGACTGCCATCTCGCTTACGCACTGCCAGTAACGGCGAACACCAAGGCGAAATGCTCTTTTCAACTATTCCGAGGCGGACCCAAGTGTCAAGATCTTCCTTCAGCCGTAAGGACAGCTGGTGGGGAAGACCATAGGAATGCCGAAATGGCTCTGGGTCAGTCAATCTGACATGATGCTCAAGGGTAGTGGTAATGCCTGGGAGGTCGTTGAAGACGTTCTCATAGTCCTCTAATAGCTTGTTCAGCTGTTCCCGTTGACTCGGTTGCAGTCTGGAGTTAATAATGCAATTACTCACACTTTCTTTTCGGTGTGTGGGAATGGCAGGATCCTTACCATCATCAAAAGCTAAGCTTATGTCTTCAATTGCAAGGGCGGTGGCTGCGGCCAGAGGGGCTTCTTCAGAAAAACTCCACTCCCGTAAGTCTGTCTCCACTGCAAGGGTGGAGTATTCCAATATAGGAAGTAAGGGGTGGCTATAATGGAGCACCTGTGTTGCTGCAGCCTCGGAGGTTCTGTTGATGCTGGAGGCATCTATAGGGGTTGCTGGGAGCGCCAGCGCAGGATCCCTGTGGGCCTCCGGGTCCTCACAATAAAGCTTCAGCTGGTTAATGTGGTATTTCCGGTTATTGCCATCAACATTTAGCACATAATTGTCAGGGGTCACCCGGTGTACCACAGTGTACGGTCCTTTCCAGCGTAGCATTAGCTTGCGGGTATCTGTTGGAAGAAGTAACAGAGCTCGATCTCCGGGTGTCAGGGCACGACGCCGCGCACGCTTGTCAAAGAGGAGCTTGGCAGTCTGCTGGTGACCCTTAATGGCTAATTGTGCAGTTTTCCAAGCTTTTTTGAGGTGAGACGAAAACTTCAAAATATACTCATGAACGTCCCTATCGTCATCTTCGATGGTAGGTGAATCCCAACATTCTGCCAAGAATTCTACTGGGCCTCTGACCTTATGACCATAAATCAGCTCGAAAGGCGAGTATCCAGTAGTGTCGTGGGGCGTGTCTCTGAAGGAGAAAAGTGCAGCAGGGACGTACTTGTCCCACTGCCTAGGCATATCTATCACTAGCTTGCGCAAACATCGCTTCAATGTCCCGTTATAGCGTTCGCATGCTCCATTTGATTGGGCATGATAGACACTCGTACGAATGTGCTTGATTTCTAAAAGGTTACAGAAAGCCTCAAAGTGCCTACTTGTAAACTGACTTCCATTGTCAGAAGTGACCTGCTCAGGAAAGCCAACCCTGGAGCACATTTCAAATAGGGCTTGAGCGACTGCTTCAGTTGTGATAGAAGACAGTGGCACTGCATCTGGGTACCTTGTTGCCAGGTCAACATATACCAGGAGGAATTGTTTCCCCGTGGACGAAGCTGGATTAATAGGACCTAGTATGTCCATAGCGACCTTGGAAAATGGCTCCATTGAGAGCTTAGTTATCCCCAGGGGAACTTTCGGTACCGGTGCCGTTGAGGTGGATTGACAGACAGGGCAGGAGCCTACATATCTGTCTACCTCGGTGTACATGTTTGGCCATGCAAAAGCCTTCTGAAGGACCTGCCGAGTTTTTGCTTTGCCTCTGTGTCCACTCAGAGGTAAATGGTGTGCCACATACATAGCCTGGCGGCGCAACGAAGCGGGCACCACCAACTGTTTAAAGGTGTGGCCATCTTTAGTCACATGCCTACGAAGTACTCCATCTTCAAGGGCGTAAGTGATCTGGCCTCCTCCTCTCACCGTGAAGGTCCTTCCCTCGGTGGCCTGCTGCATCCAGCGTTTGAGGCTGGGGCAGTCTTGCTGCAATTTGGCAAAGTCTGGACGGGACTTCAATGGCTCTAGAGGTGCATCATCTGGTAAAGGAGGGGGAAACTCTCCGCGTTCCACATTACGTGTACTGACTGCAGCAGACTCAACGGAGTCAGTCGGAGAATCGTCCATATTCTTGGCATCGAGGCCAGGAGTTGCTGCTGAAATGGCTTCATGTGACTTCCCCCGAGGGAAGTTATAACGAGAAATGTCCTTATGGTAGAGGTCGGCCTGGAAAGTAGGAACTAGGTTCAGTGCACGACCCATCAAGACAGGGTACATAAGCTCAATCATTGCCACAGCTGGGGCTTTTCCCTTGTAGTATTTGCAATCCAGGTTAATGACACAGCAGCGTCGTATTTGGGGTGTTCCTTCAGCAACCCGCACACGAACGACTTCGCCGGTATAATCTTCATCCCTGACGAATCTCTCGTCAACAAATATGCCATTGGCCCCTGTGTCGAGGGCTATCTCAACTTCCACACCATTTATGGTTTCTAGGCATTTTGGGATCATTTCCAGATCATCATGTTTGATGAATTCCACATTGGCAAGTTTGTGTGGTGGTTCCTCGGCATTTTCCTCATTGGCCCTTTCTGGCCCTGTTTCCACAACATGGGCTGAGTGAGTGGCCAGACGGCTATGTGGGCCGCCGCTGTGTGAGGGAGCGTGGTGGCTCTTAGAGTTTGGCTGAAAACCCTGGGAAGGTGGAGCAGAGTAATGGCCTTTGCCTCTTAACTGCTGAGGCTTAGGTCTTACCGGGTCATCCTTCTTGAGTGTGGGTGCATGGCCGTAATAAGACTTAGGAGTGTGAGGAGGAGGAGCTGGACGATTGAAGTTCTGCGAGGGGCTCTTGTGCTTCCCGTTCCTGTAATCTCTATTTCCGGATAAAGGACTACTGTCTGGGATTCCCGCTCGAAGCCGAGCAAGCGCAAGCTCATGTTCACGTTGTGCTTGTGCCTCCTCACATTGTGCTTGTGCCTCATCACGTTGTGCTTGTGCCTCATCACGTGCTCTCTTCTCCAGCTTATCTCGGCGTTCAACCATCTTCTCATGAGCCCATTCGAAGAGCTTCTGTCTTGGGGAAAAACCGTATCTCTCACCCCTAGCAATCAGTATGTCTAGGTAACGCTCCTCATCGAATGTTTTGATGGTTTCCATGTTTGTTTCCTAAACAGTCAATAACGAAGTGCCAAAACAACCACACAAAAAAACAAATCTCTACAATACAGTAGTAGAAAAAAAATGAAGAACCACACAACACCAAGGAGAAAAAAAATCAACACCACAGTTCAAACTTAAACGTAAAAGTGATCTCAAAACCTCACCATAAAAGTGACTCAAAATTCAATCAAGTGCAACAGCAGCAAAATGTTGCAAAACAGTGCATGAAACACTGGTAATACAGAATGGCAGTCGTGCCTGCTTAACAGCAATACGTGGCAGTACCTGCAGTTATGGTGCAAATGAAAGGAATGAGCAACACAATCAAGTGCAACAGCAACAAAATGTTGCAAAACAGTGCATGAAACACTGGTAATACAGAATGGCAGTCGTGCCTGCTTAACAGCAATACGTGGCAGTACCTGCGGTTATGGTGCAAATGAAAGGAATGAGCAACACAATCAAGTGCAACAGCAACAAAATGTTGCAAAACAGTGCATGAAACACTGGTAATACAGAATGGCAGTCGTGCCTGCTTAACAGCAATACGTGGCAGTACCTGCGGTTATGGTGCAAATGAAAGGAATGAGCAACAACGAATTTTACCGACTAGCACCCAGTGCCTGAGAGTACAAACAAGTACAGTATAGCGGTCGTGCCTGCGTATGAGCGCGTATATGGCAGTACCCACAAATAAAATGTCGTAAGTAATACGAACAAGTACAGTATAGTGGTCGTGCCTGCGTATGAGCGCGTATATGGCAGTACCCACAAATAAAATGTCGTAAGTAATACGAACAAGTACAGTATAGTGGTCGTGCCTGCGTATGAGCGCATATATGGCAGTACCCACAAATAAAATGTCGTAAGTAAAATTCTGGAGTGTTACCAAAAGGGCACAGATCCTATGCAAAATACACCAACGATAAGCTAACAGCTTACTAGGCAGCCAGATTACACATTTCTACTAGTAATGAGAAAATTTATTTTCAAGTGACAACTCAGACACATGAAAGGCTTAGCCTAGGCTCGATAAATGACACCAAAATTTTTCTTCCAATCTATGAGCAGTCAATGCTTGAATATAAAACACAATTATAAGCAAAAATACTTAATATGCTTTCTCCCAATTCCTAAATCCCAAGGAAATATAAACAATTCCTAACAAGTATCACCCTTTAACGGATATATAAAACACGAATGCTTTAAAACTCAATCTTATCACGCAAATAAATAAAATTTTATATAACACGTCTTCTCGTCATGCAAAATTTCTAAAGTCTGTTACCACATAATCTCATGTAGATTTCCTGAAATATTGTTTACCACATGGGAAACAAGAAAATATTAGTTACCATAATTAATATTGAAAAAAAAAAAAAAATTCTTATCTGCAACGTCTCTAGCGCGAAAATTTTCGTGTGCAGCCTAAGATTCATTCATTTCAATAATCGAGCCAATGGTAATCGGGTTTCATGTGCAATGTTAAAAAGCAAAATAAAAATAAATTTATAAAATCAGTCTGTCTGTTCGGGTCCCTGTTCGGGCGCCAATCTTGTTGGGGTTTAGGATGCTAGAGTGTTGTTAAGATTCTGTTTTACTAAGGGGACTCAAAGTACCGAGCTCGGTTAAGAGCTCACAAACAGACAGGACAGATATTTGTACTTGAACACCCCATCTCTATTACCATTAGTCGGTTAAATGAAACTCAGAATTTAACTTTCTTTTAATTTTGGAAATGCAATGACATTAAAAGAATTGAATTAAATTTTATGAAATGCTGCCTCGAATCCCGGAGGTGGTGAGCACGATTTCGTTTCCCGGCACCACGGACGTATGCCAAGACTTTGGCCTCAACTCGATGATTACCTCTGTCACACAGGCAGAGTAGAATACAGGACACTGCAATTTCAGAAACAGAAATGACACACTATTTATTATGGGAAACTGAAAGCATGAGCACACATATAATGAGTTTCCAATGTCATTCTACTGGATGAAAATATATTGGTTATTCACAGCTAACCAGAAATATTTATGCTACCATAATAGCATACAAACCATTAATTCTTTACTGGTTTTAAAGGAAAACAATATATTCACAATAAATGAAGAATAAGCAAGACAAATACAGTACTGTATGTATTCCTTAAGTTGTGTGTAACCACAAAAGTTGCAATGCTTATTACTGATTAACAATTAATATGGTAAAAAAACACTCTATTTAGGATAAAGGAAGAATCTACGAGATAAATACAGTATTCATTCACTTTTAGTTATCAAGAACTTTGCAATGAAAAAAAAGGGTGCAAAACCACCTTTTGAGGTATTTGCAACTTATAACTCAAAACACTTTATCCCCAACATATGAAGAATTAGCAAGATAAATACGGTATGCATTCATTAAATTGTGGCTAACAAGAAATATTTGCAAAGCCAACTGGGAAAAATTACCTTTTAAATATTTGCAATTTGTATAGCAAATAGCTTTATTGACGAGTTTTTGACGTAAAACACTTTATTTACGATGATAGAAAGGGGTGAAATGAAATTAGAATTTATTAGGAAAAGAGATAGATTTTTACGGGCTCATAACCAGTCTTCAGAGGATGAGATTTTCGTTTATCACATTCAGTGAAAAGAAACTTCTCAGCAATGTATATCAGCTGTAATTTACAGGTTAAGGAATTAACTTTGGCATGTGAGATTCCAGTTTGGTAATCTACAAAATTTCGTGTGTATGGGAATGGAATCTGAGAATAAAAATCCATAAGATTTATCCAGTAACGAATGTAACTAATTCTCGAAAATAAACCAATTTGCTTGACCCACGAGCTTTACCATACACTATCCCTCACCTTGTTGTGCTAGATGAATTCCTGTGAAGATGCCACGTAATTAAGATTTGAAACACACTTAGACTGCTCAGGAGAGATGTTGCCTCTGGGCAGTCTCGGCGCCAAAAGAGAGCGTCTCATTGTCCCTCCTGGTGAGTTCATCTGTAGGATACATTTCTAGAGCAGTAACTGGCTCTGATATCATTTTAAGGACTATTTTAGTGGTGGTCCCTGGCAGGCAATTATAGCAGAGATGCAAGGGAGAGACAGTATTTTTAGGTGCAACAAGTGGAAGCAAATAAAATAAAACGAGAATAATAATGAAAAGTTAGGTTACTGGTAAACAATCTCATAATTTTCTTGGCTCGTAGCAGACAGAAAATAGGAGCAGCCTTTATATCGGGGCTATACTTCTACACGTACAAGAAGAGTAAATAAGGTATATTTAAAATTAGCTATAAGCTAAAATACAAATTGCAAATAATCATAATCTGCAAAAGTCAAGAAGTGGGAATTATTTTTTTAGTTAGAAAATAACAGTTATGTTACTAATTTATTTAATAAAGGCATCTAACAGCCTCTGGTGACTTTGAGCGAAACACTCTGTCACATATTGTATCGAAAGTGTTTTGCTGTTTGTTCATAATGCTTTTTTTGTTCAAACTTCATAATATCATGTTCATATAAATTTATGCTTGCGCACTGTTATTAATAAAGTAAAGGGTGGTTTGTTAACAGTGCAGGGAGGGTTTATACAGTAAATGTAACAATAAATGTAATATACCTATAATAAATATGGTGCTCCTACTTGGCGATTTTTCACCTATCGCCGCGGGTCCCGGAACCGAACCCCCTCGATAAATGAGGGAGCACTGTATATACAGTAATGCCTCGTTTATCGTGGGTGTTTGGTTGTGTGCTTTATTATTCTTAGGCTAGGAAATACTTTTTTTTTTTATCAATAAAATAAATAAAAGTACTGGAAATTTTAATATTTCCACATATCGTGGATTCCCGCAATATACCCAAAAAATCTGCGAAATAAAATACATGTGCTTGCCATAAAAACCTGCGATGCACTGAATTCGCAGAAAGTGAATCACGATATAGCGAGGGATTACTGTACATTATTATTATTATTATTATTATTATTATTGTTAATATTTTTTATTTATTTATTTATTTATTTTTTTTTAGAAAAAGTATGTGTAAGTGTAACACCGGGACAGGCAAAATAATTACCCTTATCAGGCCCAAGCATGAAGAATGCATTAAAGCGAAGAAAAAGTTCAAGGTTAAGGACAAGGCAGAAATGGGGGTGATATTCAATTGGAAAAGGACAGGGTGAAAGAATAGTCATTGAAAGTACTGAAGACCCAGAGATATGGCAGGATTAGGCCCTGATATGACTATAGAGCTACTTATTGAAGGAAGTTGGGTTATAAGAATTAAGAACGACAGGAGGAGGAAGAGTTCTAGAGTCTGGAGGTGGATAGGAAGAAATAGTTGCTGCTCCGACCAATATGCGAGCTGCAAATCTCCACACAGCTCTTGTGAGATGAGGCCATTTGGCGAGTTTTACGCGGTCTCTGCAGCGGGGGAAGGATGCAACTCGTCAGAACAGCAATGGAAGTAGTAGTGACGAAAAGAGAATGGAATGATACCTTTCGGTGAAGAGAGAGAGCATCCAGATTTAATGTAAGAGAAGGGTCATTGATGAGTCTGACTTCCTAAGATTCAGCTCCATCAAGGAGAAAATTATAAGAAGGAACACCCTAGATGTGTGAGCAGTATTCTAAGCAGGAATGGATAAGACCTTTACATTATAGATTTTAAATAACTGTAAAGGGGAAAAGTAATGATGAAAACGAAACAGAACCCCTAATTTTTTGGATTCACATTTAGAAATTTGGATTGTGATTCCTCCAAGACAAGCTAGAGGCTATCTAAATTCCTAATATATTAATAGAATTAGGAGGGTAAACTTCATTAGTTTCAAAGACAATAGTGGTATCTGGAGCAAAAGACGATGAAGAGATAGCTAATATGTTTCCTTTGTATACACTTTTGGAAACCTCTGGGTTATTTTCTACAACGAGATATTGAACAGTACCTAATATCTATATTCATTGAATTCTCCTTTCCCATTCTCACTCGTGGCTTGGTTATACATTGAAATTAAAGTCCTGCTCTTTTGGCGTCTACAGTGATCAAATAAACACATTACCATATGTGAAAATATGAAACCAAATTTTTGTCCAGACTGGGATTCGTGCTTACAAATTGCTTGATAATCTATCAGAGTGCATAAGGCACTACCAACTGTACCTCCAAAGGTATAAAAGACGTAGGACGTCTCTTGACTCCTAGCCAATAAATGAACACAGTCTTTTGAATATTTATATTAATTTTATTCCCCATTCCCAAGCTCACCATTAATGCAAATCTTTGCTTTATGGGTATCTGCACTGGATACAAATCCATTATCATTTATGATAACATGGAACTTATTTTTGTCCCTTGACCAAGATTCAGACCTACAACACCAGACCAGAGGGGGTAAAATAAAGTTAGACATTCAGAAGAGTGTGTTCATTACTTAGTTCTGTCAGTCAGCTGAGAAGTTTAACACTTTTATTATACCTCTGGTGGTACACGTGATAGCACTTTATGCACACCAGTGGTGTGTTAAGTGTGATGTAGTTTCAAGTTCTGATCTTGGACAAAAGTATGCTGCGGGTCCTCACATGTGATATTGTGTTTATATGACCACTGGATACTTATAGTGCAAGGATATGAAGTGAATGCAAACATAAGCTGCAAGTAAGGTTAGGAATGGGTTCTAGATATACAGGGGGTCCTCGTTTAACGTCAGGGTTCCGTTCCTGACAGCTGACTCGAGTAGGATTTCGACGTAAGTCAGAACACCTAAATTCGAACCTAGGTCCCCCAACCTATATTAAAAATGATATAAGTTAAAACATTGGAAAATAATATAAGTTCTTAATATATGATTAAGAAAAAATATTAAAACTAAACCTAATGGTATTGCATACCTTTAAAATATATCAATAGTAAAATTACACGACAGTAAAGTACATTATTGCTTACCTTTACTCAAGTGGTCGGGTTGCACACTGGAAGGGGTGTTGCAAGGGAGGGAGAGAGTGGGTTATTGGGAGGTGGAAGCTGGAGAGGCATAAGAACATAATGGAGGTACTGGGGCAGGGGAGTCTATAGAGGGCACAGGATCTTTTGGTGGGGGCTCTACCTTCACAAAGAATTCGTCAAGGTGAGTCTGGAAGGATGTCCTCGTTTTCTCATATATATCCTTGTAACACCACAGGGCATCATGATCCCTCTCTCGACCTTATCGTACCTGTCAACGTTGGGGTCCTGTGCCTTGAGCTTTGGCAACAATTCCTCTTCCAGGGCAAATGTTTCTTTCAATCCCTTGGTCGTGAATCTCTTGTGCTCTGGGCTTGATAGTTCTTCCTCTTTTTAATAATTTGCTTTTCAAGTTGAATGAAGTCCTCAGTAAATACCTACTCGCCATGAGATTCCAGGAGCTCTTTTACATCATCAGCCTCCACCTCCAACTTGAGCTCTTTAATTATGACTACTACGTTCTTGGTTACGGCCTCAACTATCTCTTCAAAACCCCGTAAGTCATTCACAAATTAGGGGTATGCTTCTTTCAATACCCCATTCAAGTTGGTTTGTATCACTTCATCCCAAGCATCACCAATATTCTTCACAGCATGCAGAATATTGTACTACTTCCATAAGTCCTTGAGAGTCAAGTTCTTGTCCTTCTCATTTGCCCTGAGAGTGAAAGTGATTGTTCTTTGACGGTAGTAGACCTTGAATGAGGCAATGGCCCCCTGATCCATTGGCTGTAACAGGGAAGTGGTTTTAGGTCTAAGGTAAACCATTTTTACATTAGGATGAAAGTCATCCAAATGGGCAGGGTGACCAGGGGCATTGTTCAGGTTTATTAACACCTTCAAGAGCAGACCCTTTAAAGTACAGTACCTCTCCCTTCAGGGCTAAAATGGTTGTTGAACCAGCCCTATAATATTTGAAGGGTTATCCAAGCCTTCTAGTTTGACTTCCAGATGACTGGCAGTTGACCCTTCCAAATACCCATGAGTGCCCTTGTGTCTTCTGCCAAATAAATTAACAATGGCTTCAGAGTACAGTATATAGCATCATTAGCCCCCAAAAGCATTACAGTCATTAGCAGCATTAGCCCCCAAAAGCAAAATCAGTCTCTCCTTGCTGACAATATGGCCTGATACTGTCTTCTCCTCCTTAGCGATGTACGTATGACTAGGCATGTGTTTCCAGAATAAGCCAGTCTCATCCACGTTGAATACCTGTCTGGCACGATAACCCTCTTCTCTAATTATCTCTGCCAAAGCAATAGGAAACATTTTTGCTGCTTCCTCATCACCAATAGCAGCTTCACCTGCACTCTTATTTTATGCAAATTAGCATGAGCCTCAAAATGATGAAACCTACCTCCACTAGCCACAAACTCTTCACCTGCACTGCCTTCCCTCTTTTCTCTTTTCAAGGCTTTGAACAGTATTTTGGCCTTTTCCTGTATAATCATAGGGCTTATTGGGATATGCCATCGATCTTGGTCTTCATGCCAAAGCACTGGCAAGCTCGATTATAAGGCGAACTACGCTGCCTAGTGATCACAGTAGACATCATAGGAATCGAATCTTTCACATTATCAGGGATGCAATCTTTGTCTTTGATGATAGTGGCCACAGTCATATAGGCTAATCCGAGATCATGGCCAATGCTCGTAGAAGATTCTCACTTTTTAGCATGGTTTACTGCTTCAGTTTTAATTTCCATGGTGATGGCTTTTCTTTTCTTAGTGGCAGTGCCTTCAGAACTATCGCTAACATGCTTGGGAGGCATAGTAATGTCAGTAACGAGCGAACACAACGAGAGATCAGACGAAAACACTAGGCACAGTGTGGCAGGCAGGAATAAACTGAGCAGTGGTTATTCTTCCTCTAATGCCGCTTGACACCGTATTGCACTACACACAGCAAACTATATTGAATAAAATTGTATTTATGTCCATGAGTGTTTTTTTGTTTAATTCAATAATATCCTTCAAATATATTAATAAATAAAGCCATTACCTTGATAAATACGAATACAGCTGTGCTGCTAGCTGTGTATTTTGAATAAAATCTTATTTACTGCTTTTTTTTTATTTCAATATAATCTTTCAATACAGTGTTACCCCGGTTATTCGCGCTTCTTGGTTCGCGTTCTCACTCTCGCGTTTTCTTTGTGGATAAATTATTATTTTATTTTATGGGTATATGCAAAAATATTAAAATATTGAAAAAAAACATTTTCAGTATTTTCATATTTTTTTTGAAATTTACGTTGCGTGTTGTTATTTATAATGTAAAGGGTGTTTTTTTAACAGTGCAGGGAGGGTTTATACAGTACGTAAACGAAAAAATAATTGTAAATGAGTATGTATGTCACGTCATTATCACCTCATTCACCGTAATTTTATCTATCACTTTCATAAAAATTTATGTTGCTTGCTGTTATTTATAATGTAAAGGGTGTTTTTTCAACAGTGCAGGGAGGGTTTATACAGTACGTAAACGAAAAAATAATTGTAAATGAGTATGTATGTCACGTCATCATCACATTCACGGTAAGTTTTCCTATCACTTTCATAAAAATTTACGTTGCTTGCTGATATCTATAATGTTAAGGGTGTTTTTTTTTAACAGTGCAGGGAGGGTTTATGCAGTACGTAAACGAAAAAATAATTGTAAATGATATGTATGTCACGTCATTATCACCTCATTCAGTGTAATTTTATCTATCACTTTCATAAAAATTTACGTTGCTTGCTGTTATTTATAATGTAAAGGGTGGTTTTTTAACAGTACAGGGAGGGTTTATACAGTGTAAACGTAAAAATATATTAAAATATCTATGTACATATAGGCGGATCCTACTTCGCGGATTTCCTGGTTCACGGCGGGTCCCGGAACCGAACTACCGCGATAAGTGAGGCAACACTGTATAACCAAATATATAAATAAATAAAGCCATTAACTTGATAGATATTAATACAGCAGTGCTGCTAGCTGTGTACTCGTCCGCCGAGCTCTCAAGCTCTTCAGTGCGTGTGGTTTGAATTTGCAGCACCAACCAGGAAGGTCGAAAATTAATTTATTAATAATTTGATAATTATTTATTGGCCTCTGACGTAACGGCAGAGATTGTAGTTGTGTGAAACAAATGGAGAATACCAATGTTAGGTGATAAGAATGATAAAGAAATAACAATAGGGGAGGTACATTTGGCATTGAGAGCAATGAAAGCAGGTAAAGCACCATGGATAGATAGGTGTCATGTTGAATTTTCGTCAGTAGGTGGGGAGGCATTAGTAGAATGGATGGTATGACAGGGCAGATAGAGAGGGGTTGTGGAGTGTGTTGCGACTGTATGGAATAAGTGAAAGTTTGTTGAATTTGGTGAAGTTTTTTCCATGAATTATAGAGCATGTGTTAGAATTGTAAATGATATGAGTGTTTTGAGATGAATGAAGGGTTACATCAGGGTTGTGTAATGTCGCCATGATTGTTTAATATGTATATGGATGGAGTGGTAAGGGAAGTAAATGAAAGAGTATTAGACAGAGGCTTGGAACTAGTGGGTGATGATCGAAGGTTGTGGAAATTGAATCAGTTGCTGTTTGCTGATGATACTGAAATCAATTGAATCATTTGGTGACTAAGTTTGTTAGTGTGTGTGTGAAAGATGGAAATTGCTGGTGAATATTGGCAAAAGTAAGGCCATGAGATGGACGAGGAGTGTTAATGTTGGCAGATTGAATGTAGGAGTGAATGGGGAGTTGCTTGAAGAAGTTGAAAGTTTCAAGAATATTGGGTTCGCATGTATCAAAGAGTGAATGCGTGGATGTAGAGGTAAATCACAGAGAGGAGGAATAATGTTAATGTCTAGATGGCTTGAAAAGTGTCATGAGAAATAGATATTTGGGAATGAATGCAAAGAGAAGGATATATGGTGTGATTGTGCCAACAGCATTGTATGGTGCTAAGGCCTGAAATTCAAGAAAGGATGAAAGGAATAAGTTGAATGTAATGGAGATGAGGTGTTTGAAAAGTATGATTGGTGTATCTAGAATGTAGATAGAGTAAGAGATGAGGATGTCAGGCAGAGAACGGGTGTTGAAAGGAAGCTGTCAGATAGGTTAGATCAGAGTGTGTTGAGTTGGTTTGGACACATGGAAAGGATGAGTGATGAACAAATAGTGAAGAGAGGGTGGAGTACAGAGGTGACCTGAGTTAGGTCAAGAGGGATACCTAGAATGAGATGAATGGATAGTGTGAAAAGGGTATTGATTGCACGTGGAATGTCAGTGGAACAGGGAAGAGTGCATGCAAGAGATAGAAATGAGTGGAGGAAGATTGTGCATAGATGACACGGGCCAAAATGATTTCGCGCACCTGCTGGCTCAGTGAACTGTGATGGACGTGTGTGAGGGGAGTTGCCATGCGATGAGGCGTTGGAGGTAAACCAGCTGCGGCTGTCGGGCCTCATTGTAGAATATCATTGCCCACTTACCTTGTGGGTGATCCAAGCAAGATGGAAGGGGGGGGGGGGAGATGTGGCAACCCTTTATTCCCAAAGACTTAGAAGGAGTGGTTGAGGTGTGTATTTTGGTGAATGCGCGTTTCTTGGCTCGGCCTTATTCCCCCTTACAAGGGGGAATAAGGCCATATATATATATATATATATATATATATATATATATATATATATATATATATATATATATATATATATATATATATATATATATATAATAAAATCATAATCATCATTCAGCACACATACACGTATATAATTTTTTCTCCCCAGAATGAGGAAGTGTCTGAATCCTAGACTGTCTGCTAAGTCAGCTGCCCAAACAGCATCAGCGAACACTGAGGGCAAGCGAAAATTGTCACAAATAAAGTCTTCTTTAGAATCATTGGTGACCCGGGAATCATCAAAAAGTCCTCCTGTGCCAAGGGATGTAATAGGTGTAAAAGCACGTGATGCTGTTGGAGAATCTCCTATTGAGATTAAAATTTCTACACAGGACAAATCTGCAGTTTTTGTACCTCGACAGATGACCCGTTTACAACCTGACCAAAAAGTGAGCACTCCTTCTATCTTTTATTTGTCTTTTTTTAATTGATGACCTCATGATTTTTTGTTTTTTTGTTTTAGCTGATTTGTCATATCTTTGTACCATAATTTTATTTCATTGACATATAGTAATGCAGACTTTTTTAATTTTAAAAATGTGAAAGACTTTCATTAGTTGTGTACTTATTTTTAACAGGATAGAGTAGATATTGCTGCTGGCAAGAAATTTGTCCCTGGAGCATTAGTGAATATAGATTATTGGCAAGGTTATGATGTGGATGAGATGCTCCTCTCAGGCTTTGCCATCACAACAGCCTCACCACTGTACCCTCAGACTCTTTGTTTTCGTTGTGGGTCTGTGGGCAAGGAAAAGGTAAGTTTATTGTGTTTTATACTGTGTTTTGATGTGCGTATGTTTGACATGAATCCTGTAAAATTAATTCACTATTATTTACATATTTAATTGCATTTTCCTCGGTAGTTACTTCCTATAATTGCCGAGTTGTGTCAAAGTCCTTGCTTTTCTGAACTATTGTCCTTTTCTCACCAGCTGCTGTATTGTATATGGTGCTGTGAAGGAGTCCATCCTTTTTGCATGGAAGATGGAGAAGGGCCAGAATCTGATAAGGAAGAGTTGTTTTGGATATGCCGCAGATGTGCTGTTTGTCATGTTTGTGGTGCACCAGGAGCAGATTCTCTTTTAAGATGTTCTGACTGTCGTAATTATTACCACATGGAGTGCCTGGGACCTTCAGCTCATAGCACTTGTCAGCCTTCTCCAGACAGGCTTTGGGTGAGTCACAAAATTTATATTTGCTGCCTCTTTGTGCAGATGTTTTATAATATACAATTATATTATGAGTATTTCCAACATTTGTAATGGAGAATCAGGCCAGGCTTATATACACTTCTTACTAGTATTGGATGTTTCTTGGTATTGTCATGCAGCATTTTAAGTATTAATACCAATGGTGGTATATGTACATGATAGTGAATTCATTATCAGGTGTCCCTCAGGTCAGTATTCGTGCCCCTTGACCTTTCCCAGACCGTGATATTAGTATATATGTCTTGATGATAGGTGGACCTTATTTAATATTGTTGGTGACTAATGCTCATCATAGAGTGGTTGAACTTTCATCGACTGATTGTCATGGTGTGACAGTTCTTGATTTTGCAACAGACTCTTGATGCAAGCAGTTGATTAAGAAAGGCACTCATAAGTCTTGTACTTGCCTTGATGTTGTTTTGGTTGATTCATGTGCTGCTGTCACTTCTAGAGTTTGGAAAACAAACTACAGGGGGTCCCCAACTTACGACAGGGTTCCGTTCCTGGCAATTGTTGCAATCTGGTTTTCGTCGTAAGTTGGAAAACACCAAAATTCAAACCTAGGTTCCCCACCAATGCTAAATATAAATAATCTAAAACATAGACACATGATTCAAGCTCTCCACTAAGACAAAACTAGTAAAAGTACACTATGCAGTAATGCTTGCCTTTACTGCTGTGGTTGGCTTACATCTGGATAACTGAATAAATTCAGCCCCCCATATCCATCTTAGAATCGAACAGCTTAACACCAGCGAATGAGCACAAGAAAAATAATATGGCATATGAGTGGGAAGTGGGCGACGCTCCTTCTTTCCCATTTTCACGGCATTAAACAATCTTTTTGCTTTCTCTTGAATCAATGTGTTGTAAGTAATCAGCGAATGAGCACAATAAGCAATACTTTATGGTGGATGAGAGTGAACTGGACGATGGTTCTTCTTCTCAGTCAAATGCCATGTGACGATGTTGCCAACCACAGCAAACCTTTTCAGATAAAGATCATATTTATGGCTTTTTATTTGGTAGTTTTGTAAATAAATCTAATTCCTTCAAATGTTGAAATGCATAAACAAATAAATAACTAAAACCATTAACTTGATATATATGTATACAATAATGCCATGTGATGTATTTTAAAGGCCAAGATTTAAGATAAGTAAAAACATAGTTTATAAGTACAAAGCAAAGCAGAAAGCCCTGTATCTATTTTTAAGAGTATATGAATGATATTCAGATTCACTGTACAGCAAGAAATTAGCATACTGTACTCTACTCTATTATGCGGTGGGCAACAGGCATACAGTACACTGGGACGTGCATGGTGGCGGTGAGCACAAGGATTGAAGCGTTTTGCTGCCTCCGTATCAGCTGATGCACCCTCTCACGCTGTTTCCCTGACGATATATCAAGTTTGTTTGTTGTTTGTTCTTAATGCTTTTTTTTCCACTATCTTCATAATATCCGATCGCATTAAGCAGCAGAAGAGGAGAAGGATGCGGGAGAACAAACCCCTATCGGCAAACGTTATGCCGCTTCCGTATCAGCTGATGCTTATCACTATTCAGGCTCAATATCTTACTTAAAAATATTTATTTACTCACTCTATTTGGGGTTTATGTAATTTTAAAGATTATAGTACATATTACATATTAATATTCCTTGGTTCTAAACATTATTATATCTTCTTTACATATCGACCGTGCTGCACGAAATCTATACGTAAACAAAGTCAGCTGAGAGGAAAAGTAAACTATACAATTCGTTACAAAGAAAACGTATATCAGGGAAACTTAAATAAAATATGTATATTCTCTACACTCTATTTCCCGCTATTTCCATGACGATATTATATCGAAAATTTGTTTGCGGTTAGTCCTTAATGCTTTTTTTTTTTTTTCAATTTTCTTTTTAATATTCAATCGCATTAAGCGGTAGAAGAGGAGGAGGATGCGGGAGAACGAACCTACATCGGCAAACGTTTTGCCACTTTCCTATCAGCTGATGCACCCTCGCATGCTATTTCCCTGACGATATTATATCGAAAATTTGTTTGCTGTTTGTTCGTAATGCTTTTTTAAAATTTTCTTCATAATATTCGATCGCATTAAGCAGTAGACGAGGAGGACGATGCGGGAGAACTAACCTCTATCGGCAAACGTTTTGCCACTTCCGTATCAGCTGATGCACCCTCGCGCGCTATTTCCATGATGATATTATATCGAAAATTTATTTGCTGTTTGTTCTTAATGCTTTTTTTCAATTCTCTCTATAATATTCGATCACATTAAGTGGTAGAGCAGGAGGAGGAGGAGGATGAGGGAGAACGAACCTTTATCCACAAACGTTTTGCCACTTCCGTATCAGCTGATATACCCTCGCACGCTATTTCCCTCACGATATTACGGTGATCCTTCGCTGGATCGCGTTTCTTGGCTCGCGTTTTCACTGTACCACTTTTTTTTGGCAAATTATTTTTATTTTTTGGGGGGGGTATATTCAAAACTATTAAAAAAAATAAAAATTCTCAGTATTTTCAGTTTTTTTTTATTGAAAAAAACATATTTCATTATCTAATTGATAAAATAATTTATTTCCCAGCCTACGAATAATAAAACAGTAAAAAATAGTAAAAAACATAAATTTAGATATACGTACGTACAGTATAACTCTCAGTATTGCATCATGCAAAAGTGTCCGATAGCATACAATGTATTGGGGTCGCAACTACGTGAGCTAGCATATATATTTATATTTCCAGTAGTTTCATGATTTTATTGATAAGAAAACGTATTTCTTAGCCTAAGAATAATAAAAAACAGTAAAAAAATAGTAAAAAACATAAATACTAACAGTATTGCAACATGTAAAATACGATACTGGTATCAGCGTTTCGAAAAAAGGCTCGTTCAGTCTAACTCACGTGTGCGCCGTTCACGTTGTGCTTAATACGTTTTGCTTGTGATTTTTTTACTCGCATATTTTAACCTATGCAGTGCCTCCCAAGCATCCTTCATCTTCTAAGGCTTCTTGTAGTGAGCCTAAGCGGCAAAGGAAAATGGTAACCATATCAGATAAGGTAAGTTTGCCTATCACGTACATATAAATTTACGTTGCATGCTGTTATTTATAAAGTAAAAGGTGATTTTTTAACAGTGCAGGGAGGGTTTATACAGTAAACGTAAAAATAATTGTAAGATATCTATGTACATGAGTATGTCATATAAATTTACACTTGCATGCTGTTATTTATGAAGTAAAGGGTGGTTTGTTAACAGTACAGGGAGGGTTTATACAGTTTATACGGTGTAAACGTAAAAATAAATTAAAATATCTGTGTACATATAGGCTGATCCTACTCCGCGATTTTCCTGTCTCGCGCCGGGTCCCGGAACCGAACCCTCGCGATAATGGAAGGAACACTGTATATTGAAAATTTTTTTGCTGTTTGTTCTTAATGCTTTTTTTCCATTATCTTCATAATATCCAATCACATTAAGGGGTAGAAGAGGAGTAGCATGGCGGAAATTGCCTCCGAATCGGTTGATTTTTCACTAAAATGAAAATTATTTTGTATGGGCGTTATTCGCGAATTTCACATTTTTTTTTACTATTATTTTTTAGGGGAGTTATTGCAGTTTTGAGGAAAAAGCGAACAAAGTGTATTTCCACATATTGTGGATTCTTGCATATACCCAGAAAATGAAAATGCTCGCCAAAAAAAAAACCGTGATGCACTGAAATATATATACACGCACACAAGATTATATGAATCCTATTTTACTCCTGATCAGGACTCAAACCTAAGGCACAATTACTGTGGCAAAGCACTATCAACTGCACCACTGAAGGACTAAAGGAGAAGCAAACCTCTCAGGTAAATTGTTATGCTAGTAATGAGCGTATTCCATCTTAATGCCTTTTTTTTTTTTTTTTTTTTTTTTTTATACAACTTCTCTTAACCACTCATGGCTTCGTTTTTCGCATTTGATTCAAATCTCAGCTATATAGGCATTAATAATAATCAAATAAACACATTAACGTATGTGGAAACATGAAACATTTTACCCCTGAACGGGACTCAAACCTAAGACACATAACTACTCTGCCCCAAGGCGCTATCAACTACACCTCTGAAGGTCTAAAGGAGGAGCAAACTTTACAGCTTAATTGCTGTACTAGGAATGAACGCATTCTGTCTGAACAAAAAGGCGTACTAGGAATGAACGCATTCTATCCTAACAAAATGGCATATATATATATATATATATATATATATATATATATATATATATATATATATATATATATATATATATATATATATATATATATATATATTATATGCCATATATATATATATATATATATATATATATATATATATATATATATATATATATATATATATATATATATATATATATATATATATATATATATATATATATATATATATATACAGTCACCTGTCAAATGAATGCAAGGATAAGTTTTCAAAAGACTCATGTAATTCAAATAGTTCATTTCCATAAGGAATAATGTTAATATACATAGATATGTTCCACAAGCGTGTATAAACACACTATACCAAAGAAAAAAGCTAAGTAAACCACATTGTACAAGTACATAACCAAGCTGAAATATGTATGTAAGCTAAAAATAAACAATTCGTTGTATAACGGCTTGCCGAATTGTCTCATGAGGAAGTTACAACATGTCATGAATAGGGCTGCAAGATTAATAAATGGCACGGCATCATGTGATAGAATTACTCCAGTATTGATGCAACTTCATTGGTTACCTATCAAAGCCAGAATTATTTTCAAGATTTGTATAATGGTATTTCAAGCCATCAAACATGGAAAGCCAGATTATATAAGGAAACTATTGCATGATTTTCAACCTGGAACAGTGGTGACTTTCAGACGCAGTGATGATTCCTTCATGCTAGATGAACCAAGATGTAACCTAGAATTAGGTTTTAGAGCATTCAAGTTTTCGGCACCGAGACTTTATAATCGCCTTCCTAAGGAGATTAAGGAATGTAATAATGCTGATACTTTCAAGAGGAGACTGAAAACGCATCTCTTTGGCGACTGCTACACTTCTGAAATGACTATAAGTGACCGTTGCAAAGTTTAGAGTGTGAATACAATTAAGGTGTGACTCCCAGAGCGCTTTATAGACGGAGCGGAGTCGAGAAACAAACACCAAAAAGTAAAGTAAAAATTAAAGATATACAGATAAACAAAAGATATAAATAAATTAACTCACTCTATATATGGTGGACACCATGTATGTGGTGGCGGTGATCACAGTGCTATGCCATAACGACTTTCTGACTCAAGATTTTCACCCTTATTGGAGTGACTTTTTCTCATAATTCTTTGTTGTACTAGTACAACAATGATTAATGATTCTCTCTTTATTGATTTATCACTATATACGGTGGACACCAGATGTGTGGTGGAGGTGATCACAGTCCTAAGCCATAACGAGTTTTTGACTGGGGTTTTCACCCTTAATGGAGTAACTTTTTCGCATTAGTCCTTGTTGTACTAGTACAGCAATGATTTATGACTATTAATTTAATTTGTTTATTATTGATTTATATATTTATCACATGGTGGACTCCAGGTCTGTCTGTGGTGGCGGTGATCACAGTGCTAAGCCATAACGACTTGCTGACTGGGATTTTCACCCTTATTGGAGTAACTTTTTCACATAAGCCCTTATTGTACTAGTGCAACAATGATTTATGACTCTCTCACTATTTATTCAGTTTATATATATATATATATATATATATATATATATATATATATATATATATATATATATATATATATATATATATATATATATATATATATATATATATATATATAGTAAGGAAGCCCATCAGTGAAACAAAACTTATAGAACAATGCTATATTTCGGATCCTAACTGGATCCCTTCGTCAGTTGTGCTTGAGAAGGGATCCAGTTTGGATCTGAAATATAGCTTTGTTCTATAAGTTTTGTTTCACGGATGGGCTTACATACTATTTAGTGCTGTATGCTAACAGTTTGTACTTATATATATATATATATATATATATATATATATATATATATATATATATATATATATATATATATATATATATATATATATATATATATATATAGTGAGAGAGAGAGTGTGTCATAAATCATTGCTGTACTAGTAAAACAATGACTTATGTAGAAAATCACTCCAATGAGGGTGAAAATCCCATTTAGTAGAGGGTCTGACCGACCACACTGCAAACAAAGGCACAAGCTGTAGTTAGTGGTTAGGTCCATATTCTTCCACTCAACACCTGTTTTTTTTTCGCTCGCGTTAAACGCGTATTTCAATTTTGTTTGCTATTATTTTGTAGATACGCTAATCCAGATTCGCTTAGTTTAAATCGCATAAATTGCGAGGTGACTATATATATATATATATATATATATATATATATATATATATATATATATATATATATATATATATATATATATATATATATATATATATATATATATATATATATACATACAGTGTTACCTCCCTTATCGCGGTAGTTCGGTTCCGGGACCCGGCGTGAACCAGGATTTTTTTTTTTTTTTTTTTTTTTTTTTTTTTATGACACCAGGACAGGCCAAAAATTATAAAATAAAACGGCCTTTATCAGGCTGTAAAGATAAACAGAGATGGAGAGTGTGATGACCTGTCAGATGTGAAGGGATTATAAAAGATGTGTAATGAATATCCAGCTCTCTGCTGGGTTTACTATACCTCTGCATTACCTTCATGATGTCTATTCTAAAACTTCTCCTTAGATCTAGCCTGCTGGCTAGTACAGTGGTAACACGCTGGCTTCGCATTCACGAGGTCGAAAGATCGGTTCCCGTCCAAGACCGAGAGTTTAAGCTGTTTACTGGCAGGAACTGCTGTGGTTGGACACCACAGTGGGGGGTTGGGGCTTGCCCTGGCTGACGAATACCCATTGTATTGAAATGGAAATAAAGTTTGTTTGTTTGTTTTTGTTTATTATTATTATTATTATTGGCAACAATAATTTTCCTTTGATGATGATTGGGGAGATTATTATTATTATCATTATTATTATCATCATCATTATTACTATGGATTCGTAATTAAACCATTACTATTACTATAAATAATGTAGTTTTGGTTGAATGAACAAGAGTTACTTAAAGATTCTCTCTCTCTCTCTCTCTCTCTCTCTCTCTCTCTCTCTCTCTCTCTCTCTCTCTCTCTCTCTCTCTCTCTCTCTCTCTCCAGCATTGTATTCTACCCAACCCCCCACACTCTCTTTGTCCCAGCCAACTAGAGAGGGGCACTTTACACAGTTATTAAAAGTAAATAAACCAACAGATGTACAAACAATGATGAGCCCTTAATAATAATAATAATGATGATGATGATAATCTCCACAATCATCATCAAAGGAAAATTATTGTTGCCAATGATAATAATAATAATAATAGTAATAATAATAATAATGATAATAATAATAATAATAATAATAATAATAATAAGATCTAAGCAGAATTATTGGAATGGACATCATGAAAGTAATGCAGAGGTATATTAAAACCCAGCAGAGAGCTGGATATTCATTACACATCTTTTATAATCCCTTCACATCTGACAGGTCATTACACTCTCCATCTCTGTTTCTCTTTACAACCTGATAAAGTCTGCTTTATCTTATCATTTTTGGCCCATCCTGGTGTCACAATAATCTTCCCCCCCCCCCCAAAAAAAAAAAACGCGATACAGTGAGAACGCGAACCAAGAAACGCGAATAACCGGGGGAACACTGTATATATATATATATATATATATATATATATATATATATATATATATATATATATATATATATATATATATATATATATATATATATATATATATATATATATATATATATACAGTAGTGCCCTCAACCCACGAACTTAATCCATAACAAGAGCTTTGTATAAAAGTCACCTTAATAAGAGTGAAAATCCCAGTTACAAGTCGTTATGGCTGAACTCTGTATCAAGTTAATGGTTTTATTTATTTATTTGTTTATGTATTTAGTTATTGGAAGGAATTAGATATAATTTATTTACAAAATTACCAAATTTACATTTTAGAGAGAGAGAAACCAAAAGGGCAGCACTATAAGAACAACAAGAACCTATATTTAAGAGAAGTGCCATTATTAAGGCTTTGCTTCTCACTTTCGTCCTCCATATTGTTTATCGTGCATATTTTCAACGTCAAGATATAAGTGCTTTGGCTGGATGACCACATCAACGGCACATCCCAGTGAACCTCCTGTTGATTCAGGAGATTGCAGATAGATTGTTTAATGCCATGAAAATGGGAAAGGTGGGGGATAGAAGCGTCACCCACTTGTTTTTGTGCTCATTCGCTGATGTTAAGCGGTTAAACTCTAAGTTGGATATGGGGCCTCAAGTTATCCAGATGCAAGCCAGGCACAGTAGAAAATGTAAGCAATACTGCATATTATAGTTTTACTATTTTTATGTCTTAGATTAAGAATTTAGATTGTTATTCTATGTTTTAGAATATTTATATTTAGCATTAGTGGGGGATGTAGGTTCAATTTATAAGTGTTCCCGCAGAAGTCAAAATCTGTGTTAAGTCAGCTGTCAGGAATGTAACCCTGACGTTAAATGAGGTCATCCTGTATAATGTAATAATTCAGTTACAGTACAGTAAAACAAGCATAACTCATTAGTAGATAATGGGAATTTTTTTTTGTATCTGTTAATGTTCCTAAGTAGGGGAGCTTATATATATATATATATATATATATATATATATATATATATATATATATATATATATATATGCTGTGTTGCCTCACTTATCGCGGTAGTTCGGTTCCGGGACCCGGAGCGAAGTAGGATCCGCCTATATGTACATAGATATTTTAATATATTTTTACGTTTACTCTGTATAAACCCTCCCTGCACTGTTAAAAAACACCCTTTACATTATAAATAACAGCAAGCAACGTAAATTTTTATGAGAGTGATAGATAAAATTACGGTGAATAAGGTGATAATGACGTGACATACATACTCATTTACAATTATTTTTTTGTTTACGTACTGTATAAACCCTCCCTTCGCTGTTAAAAAAAGACCCTTTACATTATTAATAACAGCAAGCAACGTAAATTTTTATGAAAGTGATAGATAAAATTACGGTGAATGAGGTGATAATGACGTGACATACATACTCATTTACAATTATTTTTTCGTTTACGTACTGTATAAACCCTTCCTGCACTGTTAAAAAAACACCCTTTACATTATAAATAACAGCAAGCAACGTAAATTTTTCTGAAAGTGATAGATAAAATTACATGGAATGAGGTAATAATGACGTGACATACATACTCATTTACAATTATTTTTTTATTTACGTACTGTATAAACATTATAAATAACGCAAGCAACGTAAATTTTTATGAAAGTGATAGATAAAATTACGGTGAATGAGGTGATAATAACGTGACATACATACTCATTTACAATTATTTTTCGTTTATGTACTGTATAAACCCTCCCTGTGCTGTTAAAAAAAGACCCTTTACATTATTAATAACAGCAAGCAACGTAGATTTTTATGAAAGTGATAGATAAAATTACGGTGAATGAGGTGATAATGACGTGACATACATACTCATTTACAATTATTTTTTCGTTTACGTACTGTATAAACCCTCCCTGCACTGTTAAAAAAACACCCTTTACATTATAAATAACAGCAAGCAACGTAAATTTTTATGAAAGTGATAGATAAAATTACGGTGAATGAGGTGATAATATGACATACATACTCATTTACAATTAGTTTTTTGTTTACGTACTGTATAAACCCTCCCTGCACTGTTAAAAAAATACCCTTTACATTATAAATAACAGCAAGCAACGTAAATTTTTATGAAAGTGATAGATAAAATTACGGGGAATGAGGTAATAATGACGTGACATACATACTCATTTACAGTTATTTTTCTGTTTACGTACTGTATAAACATTATAAATAACCGCAAGCAACGTAAATTTTTATGAAAGTGATAGATAAAATTAAGGTGAATGAGGTGATAATGACGTGACATACATACTCATATACAATTATTTTTTCGTTTACGAACTGTATAAACCCTCCCTGCGCTGTTAAAAAAACACCCTTTACATTATAAGTAACAGCAAGCAACGTAAATTTTTATGAAAGTGATAGATAAAATTACGATGAATGAGGTGATTATGATGTGACACATACTCATTTACAATTATTTTTTCGTTTACGAACTGTAGAAACCCTTCCTGCACTGTTAAAAGCACCCTTTGCATTATAAATAACAGCATGCAACGTAAATTTCAATAAAAAAATGAAAATACTGAAATTTTTCTTCTTCAATATATTAATATTTTTGCGTATACCCATAAAATAAAATAATAATTTATCCCAAAAAAACCGTGATAGAGTGAGAACGCGAACCAAGAAGCGCGAATAACCGAGGTAACACTGTATATATATATATATATATATATATATATATATATATATATATATATATATATATATATATATATATATATATAAAATAATATATATATATATATATATATATATATATATATAAAATAATATATATATATATATATATATATATATATATATATATATATATATATATATATACATACACTAGAGGTTTGACTCTGTATATACACATACACAGTTGAACCTCTAGTCGCGACCCCATTCGTAAACTGAAATGTTCGTGAACTGAAACAAGTTTTCCCATTGAAATTTATGTAAATCCAGTTAATCCGTTCCCCAACCTCAGAAACATACCTTTTTATATTTTTTTATGGGTTTGTATGTGGCAAAAAATAGAATGGAATGAATAATAACCTTAATTATGAAAAATACTCTTAACATTAAAATAAAACATGATAATTGTACTCCACTTTACATATGTGGTTGATATTTGCTGGCACATGTGGATGGTGGTGGAGGAGTAGGTCTACTCCTTCGAAGGAGAGTCCCCTTCCAGTATAAAGCCCAAGCAACTGTACAGGTATTTCTGGTGTTTTCTCTCTTACAGTGTGGTTCACTGGCTGGTGTTGGCATAAGAAAATCCAGAGAAATGGGTCTTTTTCTTTGTGGAATAATTTTTTGGTAATGGGACATCTCATCGTCATTTAAAATGTTCGCTGCTCTGTTGGTTTCAGTTTTGTTAGGGTGATGCCTCTCATTGAAAGCCTGCACATCACTCCACTTGCTAAACATTTCTTTTAACTTATTACTTGAAACCTTTACCCTCTCTTCCTCCTCCTGAATAGTCTTCATCTGCCTACGTTGCAACTCGAGCGGTTCTTATGTGGTGTGTTCTTGTCTGTGGTCCTCCACATCCTCCTCGTTGACCTCCAAGCCCAAATTTTTGCCTGTGGCCACAATCTCGTTCACTACATTGACAGTTGTCTCCTGGAAACCCTCGAAGTCCCTATCACTCACATAACCTGGCCAAAGTTTCCTCCAGGCGGACTGCAGCGTGCAGTAAGAGACCTTCCTGTCAGTTAGGTTTATGCATTGGAGGATATTGAAGTGGTCTTTCCAGAAATCACATAGGATCAAATCTGTGTTGTTGGTGACCTGGAAGCACCTGGAAAAAAGACCTTTTGTATAGTTTCCTAAAATTAGAAATGACTTGCTGGTCCATGGGCTGGAGAAAAGGAGTGGGGTTAGGATGCAGAAATTTGACTTTTATGAAGTCGTATTCGATATCAAGGTCTTCTTCCAAACCTGGAGAATGGGCAGGAGTGTTTTCCATTACCAGAAGACACAAGGGGCAACCCTTTTTCCTCATGATATTTCTTGACAGCTGGTGCAAAAACTTCAGTCAACATTCTATAAAAAGGATTAGTTTTACCCAAGCCTTGCTATTTGACCTCCACATTACCAGAAGTTTAGCCTTCAGCACAGTATTGTGCTTAAAAAGTGTTAATTTTTAGAGTGGTAGACTGAAATAGGCTTAATCTTGCAATCCCCACCTGCTTTATCGCACAATAAAAGTGTAAGCCTGTCCTTCATTTGTTTGTGGCCAGGCAGTGCCATCTCCTCTTGGGTTATGTAGGTTCTTCTAGGCATTTTTTTTTTTCAAGCAGTCCTGTTTCATCACAGTTCAAAACTTTCTATGAGGCATAACTTTCACTTTCGATAAATTTAGCGAATTCCATCACATAGTCATCCGCTACATTTTGGTCCGATCTAGCCGCCTCTCCATGCACAACAATACTATGAATTCCAGTTCGTCGATGACATTTTTCAAATTAGCCTCTACTTGCTTTAAAATCGTCAGTTTTAGCGCCACTAGCACTTGGAGTGTTCGCTACTAAATCATGGTGTAACTGCAGAGCCTTTGCTCATATTATAGCTTAGCTAACACTATTTCCAACAAGTTCTTTTTCGTTTATCCAGAGTAACAATAATTTTTCTACCTATTCTATTACTTGAGACATTTCCTTTGTTAAAATAGTCACTCCATTAGACATGTCAGCTGCCTATAAGGCCTCTTTATTCTTTAAAAAAGTATAGAATGGTCGATTTCACCATGTCATACTGCTTGGCGAGATCAGAATCACGAACACCATTCTCATGTTTAGCTATTATTTCTTTCTTTGTTTCTACTGTAATAGGTTTAGGCTCGTTAATGCCACTAACGCTTTCACTCTCTTGGGAGCCATAATGAGGGCTAATTTAAAGTAAAAAGCAATACAATCTGAAAATCTACAACGAAAGAACAACGAGCGAACTTCACATTGCACGCATCAATGCAGAACTAGAGCAAACATGTAGTTGCCCGGGAGCTGGGTGGATGTGTGTTCGTATCAAAATATTGTTTGCGGTTCAATTCTAATTGTGTTCGTAGGTCGATTTGTTCGTGATTGGGAGTGTTCATAACTGGAGTTTCAACTGTATATAGCCTAAGGTATAGACACTAGAGTATGCAGTGTATATTCTTGTGACAAAGCACTTCTGGGTGTAGTTTATTTTTGTCTTAAGGACAAAAATAAAAGCAGGTTGATAATTCCTCTCACTTGAGTTTTTCTTAATATGAGACTAATGGTATAGCATGTTGGTGCACTACAATAGTTGCTTGAATCTGTATCTACAATGAAAGATGTTATTAGATAGTTGCTGGGAAATTGAAAAGGAAAACATTAAAATTTAAGATGAAAGATGTTATTAGATAGTTGCGGGGAAATTGAAAAGGAGAACATTAAAATTCAAGATTAGAAATTTACTGAACTGTAATTAACCTAAGTGTAGATTAAAGAGAGGATAAACAGAGCTATATATAAAAGCATTAAGTCATTAGAAAACGCATAATTACTTTAGTGTTCATTATATTGTATTTGTTTTCCTTTGCTTTATGGATACTTCACAACTGTTGCCGTATGAAGTTTTTGGATTATTACTGTTTTATTGCAAGTTTGATTTTTTCTTCTAGTATTTTGCTAGTTACGATTTGTATGACATTTCCTTCATTGTTCTGATATATACATAATCATTTTTGGTGTGCTATTAACACATATATTATTATTATTGAGAATTTATTTGTATTAATTTTTTCTAAATTGTTCAGCTACAATTTTAGTCTGTTATATATTGAAAGTACATTGTAAACTTGTTTAAAGTTTTGGATTTACATTTACTCTACATGGGTGATCACAAATTGTACAAGTACTTCATAGTAAGTCTCATAGTTTGCTATATTTTTATGGTATTACAATGAAAATATCCTTGCATAGCTGTAAAATACCTCAGTCCTATGTGATTACCCAAGGGTGCCAGTGTTTTATTTACAAAATTTTTCAAAAAGAAAAGAGGTTTTGTAAACTACTTGGCTTTCTTTACAGCTAAGGAAATGTTTCGTTAGTAGTTTATAAGTTGGTCAGTTAAAACTTGATGCATTTAATACATTTAATTTTAGTATTTATTCCAGTGCAGTCACTATAGTGGCCGTTATTATCATCCTCATAGAAGATTATACTGTATTAACTCTTTGAGTTTATAGATAATTTGAGAGAAAATTGTGATTGCTGCTCTGAATATAATAAAAATTTTGTGAGAGATTGTTTTAAACTTACTGGAAAGATCTATTTTTTATTTTATTTTACATATATTTTCTGCTGTTGTTTTCTCAGTGTTGGTGACATAAAGAATGGCACCTTGGAAAATCACATGGGAAATGGAGGTACAGCTGTGTCTTTAGACTATCTCATGGCAGCTCAGTTTTTAAAACCTGCATTTGATGTAAAGATTATGTTATGCTTTGATTGCCCCTGTTTAACTTTTGACATGTATATATATATATTTACATTATAAATGAGGAAAGATCTTTTGTCTTTAATAAAATTATGAACTCCATGAACTTGCCAAATTTTATGCTGAGCCTTTGGAAAAAAATTGCCATGGGAAATATTGTTTTAATTATGACACAAAGCTGAATCACTCCATCATCCATGTGTTTTCCAGGAGGCTGAGATGTTGCTCCATTTGAGGGAATCTTGGCCCCGGCAGGCAGTTCTGTACGATGCGAATGATGTCTCAGAGGAACAGAAGAGATTAATGGAAGATGTAGTTGTGCACTTGCAACTGGATCCCCTTGAGGAAGATGTTGAGGATGTCTTTGAATTGGAAGAACCCGATATTTTCCCCTTGAATATCAGTGATGTTGGAACCAAAACAAAAAACAAGTCTCGGGTGGAAGAAGAAGGATTTGATTATGTAGACTTCGATTTGGATGATGCTGTATGCCTTGAAGACAGATTTATTGCACTCATCAGAGATGTGGATTTACATAAACAATCACCTAGTCCCACAACAAATATCTATGGGGAAGAATTAATTACTTTCAAGGATGATGAATACCTCTGCTTGGGTTATAAAAAGTTGAATGAATATTCATCAATGAAGATTGAGATATCTTTTTATCGCCTGTTACAAATCATTCACAATGAGCTTTTTGATGCCTTGGGGTATCCAACATGGCGAGAAATGATTGCTAAAAACCTTGTCAGAGAGCGTCCTAGTGGTCGCACTTTAGATTCAGATACAGACACTGCTTCAGAAGGAGAATCTCAGTCTGATTCTAGTGACTGGGTCTGGGAAGAGATTATTGAGTTCAGGAGATATGAAGTTCTCCAAGATATAAAAGAAAGAGAAGAAAAAAGACTAGAAGAAGAAAGGCAGGAGGTGGAAAGAAAGAGAGAAATGGCGCGTCGTGCTCGTAAGAAAGAATTAGAGGAGGGCAAAGAAAAGCCAAAGGCCAAGAATGGTATTATCATCAAAAGGAAGAAAAAAAGAGGCCGACCTCCAGGATCCGGGAAAAAGAATCGAGAGGACCTTTTAGATTTCATTGTGGCTGATGATTATTGTGAAGAAGGCAGTGATTACGAGGAATTTAACCCAAGAAAAGCCCGATTTAGACAGCCTAAATCTTGGGAGGAGTTTGATAGATTGTTTGCTGTTAAAGATGTCGAAGAAATTGACAGAGATGAGGATAGTGAAGAGTCTCCAATAATAAAGAAAAGAAAAAATGTGTTTCCATCAAGAAATAAGGATGGTTTGAAGAAGAGAGGTAGACCTCCCAAACTGAAAGAAGGGAATGCTATAGAAAAAAAGGAAATTATGCATCTCAAAAATGTAGCTTCAAAGTCTTTGAAAACCATAAGCAAATTTAAGAATAAAAAACTCTGGAAAAAAAGACAATTGCTGAAGAAGAAAACGGCAGGGAGAGAACCACTGGGAAACAAATATCAGAATACCAAAAAGAAATTGTTGCAGGAGCATGAAGGAAAAGAGAAAAATGATGAAGAGAGGATTGAAAATAGTGATAGTGACGACATAGGAAAACTCGAGACATTTCCAGTCCCCAAGTCAATAAAAAAGAAAACTAAAAATTTTATGATTAATTTAGACAGGCTAACAAGCTGTGATTTGATTGAGATCAACAATGTGGAAATAGATAAAATTGAGAATGAAAATGAATTAGATGATATTAAAGAGGATGAAGTGTATGAAAAGGAAAAGTTTTCTGCGGTATCCTTAAGCATTAATCATAAAGTGTCTTCATGTGAAAAACCATCACCCAATTTGAGTTATATCAAGGATGATTTAGCCAAAACTTTTAAAGAGAGAAAATCATCAGGATACAGAAATGAGAGTGGAAATGGTGTGAACCTAATGAATATGACTATTGATTTGGACAAAATGATGCAAGAAAATATTATGGAGACTTCCTGTAATAGCCAGAGTGCTGAATATGAAATGTCAAGCAGCTACACACCTCAAAAAATTGAAACTATGTGTTATGATATAGCTGATTATTCAGTAGATAAGTTTAATAAACCAGAGAAGGAATATGGTGATAGTCTCATTCGTAATAGAGCTCCAGATGTGTCTGATAGCAAACTTTCAACTAGTTTAATAAATGGTTTTAGTGTTTCTGGTGCACCCAAAGTAGCGAGTAAGTGTAGTGAAGCGCAGTCTAGTAAAATGAAAGAAACTTGCAGAGATTTGAATGTAACTAAGAAACGTAAACTTTATTCCATGAGGGAGGATGCAAAGTTAGAAGAAGACTTAGACTCTCATAATAAAGTAACCAAGTTAAATAGTGAGGCGGCTGACCAGTCACTTACTACAAGTGATTCTACATATACCATAAGTAGACGAAGAAGGTTTGGTGGACGTGCATCATTACTGGCTAGTCAAAGAAAAGCCATGATGGATTATTTATAACAAATATGAGCTTGTATTAGCAAATTATTTTCACCTCATGTATATATATTGCCATAACATTTAATGTACATATGTTAGTTTATATTGTGCAGATGTATATAGTGTACATTTTGTAAAAGGTTTGACTGTAAGAATGTGATCTTTCAGAATATGAAGCCTCACATACACATATTTTAGATGCAACTTTTATTTACCCAATGTAATTCTGGCATATACTCGTATCTGCTAATTCTCTTGTTTGAGCTCATGGTTCACATTTTTGTCAATAGCCTGCCATTATCTTTTGCTATATTTATCATGCCTGCTGATTCTCTGAGCTCATATTCCATTTGTGTAGGTATTGTGTTTGTCGAGTTGGCAGGGACTTGAAGAATACAGGCATCACTACTTTCTCTTCCATATCCTTGCCAGGACTAAAAGAAAATGTCACTTGCTACAAAGTAATTGGGGGGAGGGCGAACCATAGTCGTGATAGAGAGTCACTGATCCTTGAAGTCATTTGACATGCAATTTTCGGTTTGAATAATGCTCATTGAGCTATTGAGCAGCCTATTTTCCAGTGATTCTTAGCATCAATGTGATCACCTTCCTTGAGCTAAGAAAAGTATTAAAAAGATAGTACAGGAGATTGAGTAAATCTCTCTCTCTCTCCTCTCTCTCTCTCCTCTCTCCTCTCTCTCTCTCGCTCTCTCTCTCTCTCTCCTCCTCTCTCTCTCTCTCCTCTCTCCTCTCTCTCTCTCTCTCTCTCTCTCTCCTCTCTCTCTCTCTCTCTCTCTCTCTCTCTCTCTCTCTCTCTCTCTCTCTCTCTCTCTCTCTGTGGTTGGGCACCACAGTGGGGGGTTGGGGCTTGCCCCGGCTGACGAATACCCATGTATTGTAATGGAAATAAAGGATTATTATTATTGTTATTATTATTATTATTATTATTATTATTCTCTCTCTCTCTCTCACACACATATACATTGCAAGTCTTGTTACAATAATTTTGTTTCTTGAATGACATTAAGATTTTTTTATGCAATCAAACATGCCCTGCCTATCCTCACCTCTTAGTCACTTCGCAGAATGCACAGCAACAGTAGAGTGGAATACCTTCTCATCATAATCATCAGATTAAATTTGTGTGTGTGTGTGTGTTAAGACGTGACATAACCCAAATTTCAGCATTAGTCGGAACACACCTAAATAAGTACCTATGTCACCCACCTATACTAATGCAGAAGTAAAGTTTATTCCTCTTCCATGCGTTTCATTATCTCTAATTTCACTTCCATGGTGATGACTTTCCTTTTCTTCGAAGCACTGCCATCAGAAGAATCTGCTTTATATTTGGGAGACATAATACGGGCCAAAAATTTTAAAGAAAAAGCTTAAGTAATTTTTGGGAGATGCATCAGAACCACAATACATTGTAATCGGACCCCCTATCATTACTTTCACTTACGAGAAAATATTTCCTGTTAACATTTATGAGTGTTTTCCAACCAGACTCCTTTTCTTTTAAATATTCTTTATATTCAAATATCTGATGGAGCTGTATGCCTTCATGGTACTTACAGCAGACACAATCACCTGATTTTTGGGTATGTCCAGAGCTCTGTGATAAAGAAAAAGGATTTTCAAAGCATT
>JAXCGZ010006255.1:47500-53849 GCA_037179515.1 Halocaridina rubra | reverse complement strand
TAATACTGAGTTTGGAAGGGGTGATGGACGACACTACTATCCCTTTGATACTCATGACATGAGTAATGGAATATCTCACCTTTCCCATCACGAACAAGTCAGAGCTGAACTTATTCATTTTGCATATGGCAGTCTGGTCTTTCAGTGATCAAGCCATGGAAGCGTTGGAATTGTCAAAATATAGTAATAACAATATCAGAAGAAGAAGAAGAAGAAGAAGAAGAAGAAGAAGAAGAAGAAGAACAGGAAAAGAAGAAGAAGAAGGTAAAGGAGCTCATTTCATTCATCACACCCCATCATTTGCTTGAGCCGTAAGCTAATACAGCAAGAACACAGAAGAGGTTAAACCGCAGCCAAAATAGCAGTGTTAGCTGATTAATTTACCTACATTACACGAATGCCGAGTTGTGTCCCAAAGAAACTGTCTCTGGAATAAAGAAAGAATCAGCGAGCTAACACTGACGCCAAGAGAAGCTCTTTTAGTTCAGTCATTCTTTAACAAATGGATCTATGGAAAAGGCAGGCTAATGCTATATCCAATACCTGTCCCTCAGCTCTCTCCCAAAAAAAATAATAAAACCTGATATCGCAACTTTTATAACCAACTTCATCATGAACTCAAGTGAGACAATAGGCATCAAGACTTTTCCTGAAGCAAATTTCCTACAATAAGAATAAAAATAAAATTTACAACAAATACCTCAAATATATAATACAGTTCAAATAAAAGAAATAATTAATAACAACTCAAGAGGAGTCAGAGCAGCTTCCGAAGACACTAAAAACTCCAAAAGAGAGAAAAAGAAGAAAGAACTAATTTTGGTCACATCCAACCTACGTCTTCAAGGTGACGATGACCAACACTTAACAAAGAAACAAAATTGACGACTCAAGAAGAAAGAGAGAAAATAAAAAAAAATACAGAGCACTTACGCCCTCCATTACCCGCCCACGGTCTGGCCAAGGGAGACGCCCAATTCAAAATAAAAAATTAAACAAATAAAAAAGCAAAAAAAAAAATATAAACACACGTGCTACCTGTAGACATTCAAATAACGTATTATAAAATTTTAATAAATTTGCATAAGGAAAGCAAAATCTACAGAAATAGACTGGGTCTATTACTTCGTGATTCCAATCATTAATACAGCACATACCTGTAGGACAAAGGAAGTATTGCTCACCACTTTCTCCTTACTGGCCTTCAAGGGGTATTACTTTCAATTACAGCTTCCAATTATTAAATGCGCATACTGCATGCACAGAGCATAAAGAGAGGGTGTAGCTGAATCGGATTCCTACTGAGCAAGAGATGGTTTTAAAAATTTCCACGCATTTTCTAATTTACATAAGGAGTATACAGGGCTGCATGCCAATGGAAGATTAGCCTTCTCTTAAGCTACTAAGCTTGAAAAGGCATTGGTGCCACCTATGGTTCTTATTCCCATATGTGTACACGGAATACACAGAATTGAAGCATATAATAGTTGAGCATACGCTGGTGTGGTGGAGCAGAGAACCCGAGTTCCAGCACGCCTCCTAAGGTGGCAAAAAATGTCATGTGGAGGAAGCAGAGGTGACACTATTGGCGTCTGCTGCCTTTTAGTTCCTATTACGCCCATGGAAATGGCGGGCCATCTGTAGAACCAGCAGCACCACGAGTTCAGGCAGGAGAATAGGCAAGCACATGGCCATCGTGAAGTTCTGCGCCAAATATGCTTATTTAACTCGAGAACAAGTCGATACCACATTTCTTTTTCTTTTCTGTGACACCAGGACGGGCAAAGAAAATTGCTCTAACTGGGCACGGGCACCAAGAAAATATAAAGCAAAAGAGAAACAGAGAGGAGGACTGTTGTAACTTGTCAGATGTGAAGGGATATTAAGGGATGCCTTAATGCCTAATATTTCCATATATTAATGTGAAAAATATACAGATACACGAAAATAAATGATATGTCCATTCAACTTATCTCTGCAGCATTAGAGGGGTCGTGGTTTCACACACAATGCCTCTTATTTCGTAATTTCCACCCAAACAGTGATTGAATAAGTACTCAAGACCAAAAGTAAATTAAAAAAGGAGAGAGAGAGAGAGAGAGAGAGAGAGAGAGAGAGAGGAGAGAGGAGAGAGAGAGAGAGAGAGAGAGAGAGAGAGAGAGAGAGAGAGAGAGAGAGAGAGAGAGAGAGAGAGAGAGAGAGAGAGAGAGAGAGAGAGAGAGAGAGAGAGAGAGAGAGAGAGAGAGAGAGAGAGAGAGAGAGAGAGAGAGAGAGAGAGAGAGAGAGAGAGAGAGAGAGAGAGAGAGAGAGAGAGAGAGAGAGAGAGAGAGAGAGAGAGAGAGAGAGAGAGAGAGAGAGAGAAACCTTTCTATACTCCATTCCCTCTCTCAGTGCTCATAGTTCTCAACGCCAATAATCAATTTTCTCCCTTCAAGACTCAAATTCTCTAATCATTCCAATTCTCCCTCCTTTTTTTTTAATCTTTTAATTATTCAAGTCCTGTCTCCCTTTTTGTAATAAACAAATTACTCCCTCTTTCACTCTCATTTTTGTCATTAATCAAATTCACCGTTAAGATAGAGCGAGAACACATCTAAACTATTTCAAAGTCTGGGGGCCACACCCCTGAAGCTCCTTAAACAGATTATGCTTGACATTTAAGGCTACTTGGGTTGCTTGTGCAGGACACCCTCTCTGCATGATATATTTACTTTATTTTACAATGTATTTACTTCTTTTTAAAGCCTATTTACTTCCTCTCACATTTCTTTACATCATTTTACAGTGTCTTTATCATATTTTCCAATGCTTTTACCTTGTTTTACTACGTCTTCAGTTCGTTTTACAGTGTTTTTACTTGATTCTGTAAGCGTATTTACCTCCTTTCCTAATGTCTTTACTTTTTTCCGCATGATCTGCAAGTCATTTAACATTGCGTGTACTTCACTTTTCAATGTACAGTATTTACCATAATTTATAATTATTTCATATTACAATGGATTTCCCTTCTTTTACGGTACATTTACAATAGGCTTGCATTAGTTTATCATTTCATTCACGTCCACTTCCTGAGTATTTACCTTATTTTACAATGTATTCATCTCATTTAACAATGTACTTACTTCATTTTACAATTCATATTCTTTCTTTTACAAAGCATTCATTTTAATATGATATGTACTGAACTCTTTACAGCTTCATGAATGTTTCTATTCGAAAGAGGATCGACTGAGAAAGGTTGGAGTTAGGAAATTAAAGATAGATTGCTCTTCCTTTTTTATTAATATATATATATATATATATATATATATATATATATATATATATATATATATATATATATATATATATATATGTGTGTGTGTGTGTGTGTGTGTGTGTGTGTGTGTGTGTGTGTGTGTGTGTGTGTGTGTGTGTGTGTGTGTGTGTGTGTGTGTGTGTACACACATAAGCAATTTACTTCTTCAGTCGAAATTTCACACTCAGTCACATTCTGTTCTTTGCAAAATATGGGGATATAATAGGCAATGCCTATTTTCGTGCATGGGCTCTTGGAGATATTGGCTCCATCAAAGCCATACTATTTATATTAGCATAATGTTTGCCGAGTTGAAAGGAGTTAAGAGATGAGAGGTGCCATCACTGCCCCCCTTACCCCCAATCCTCGACTGATACATAAGATAAGCGAAAATGTCAAACTTTTTCAACATGGAATGAGGCAAAGGCGAACTCGGGTCCGCTGGTACTAGAAAACCTGCGTTAACCCATGAAAGGATAAAATGCTTCATAAAACGAAGCTTTTAAAACGGTATTAAAATCGCGAGATACTGTTGATCTTTATAAGCGACCCTGTGGTGACCTTTCTCGCATAAAGATCATACTTTTTAACCTTTAATTTGACCTTATTTTTATCTGTGATGACAATGACATTTACAATATATCCATGGTGGAGGGAGGTTCTGTTAACTATTGCAATGTTTGCCTATCGTAACAGGCGATAACAAATGATAGGGGAGATATTAGCTGGTACTCTCTCTCTCATTCCATAACTACTTTTCTAACTTAAATGCGACTGCAAATCAAGTTCCTTTGCTACAGATATGGCCATCTCAGGCATGCTACTGTGATCTTATGAGAATAAAATAATAATAATTATATAAAAAAAAAAATAATAATAATAATAATTATCATTATTATAATTATCATCAGTATTATTATTATAAATAGAGTTGGGTGGGTTCTATCCAAGTACGGACTGAGCGCTTTCTGCCTCTAGTTTCCATTCTCTCTTTTTCTCTTACTCTGCAATTTTTTCTCTCTTTCTTGAAGATGGGCGAGTTCTATCCAAGTGAGGAATTCTGCGTCCTCTACTTCCGTAGGTTATTTATAATAATAATAATAATAATAATAATAATAATTATTAGTATTTTTATTATTACTATTATTATTATAAGCCAAGAACAAGCCCGGCTGGAAAGAGTCAAAGATTATAAACCCGATGGCTCCAGCAGGGAATGCAATTTGGTGATTAAAAGAAAAAAAAGAGAAGAAAGAAAAAATGTGAAATTATAACATATGGTGAGACATAGTAATAGGATACAAGCATTATTTCATTCTCATTTTAAAAATTCAACATCGAAGCATGTTTCCTTAACATGGTTAGGCAATTCCCCTTCCTAGCAGTAGCAGTCATATAACTTCTTTAATACCGATGAGTATTAAATCTAACAAAAGAAAATGCATAATTATTGGCACTGGATGAATTCCAGGTAAAACGTGTATAGAACGGTATAAGCCAGGTAGAACCGGATGCGAAGCGTGATTAACATTATGGTAAATTTTAAACAGCAAGTAAAGCGAGCTAATAGTGCGTCTGTGCCACAATTCAGTGCTTAATTAAGGAATAAGAGACTTCATTTCACGCAAATTTGTCTCTATTAATAACTACACTGGTGGGGAATACTCCAGACTAGGAGGTATAAGAGAATTAAAACAGTGTATCATAATAAATTTTGTCACCAAAAATCTTCAAAGGCCTCCTCAAGATACCAATCTTTTGTGCTACTGAGGAATATATACAATAAATATGTTGCTCCGACAGTCAAGTTACTATTAAAAGTTACCCTCTGAATCAGGAACGCTTTAGATAATGTTAATGGAACATTATCGCTAAAGAGACGAGCAGGCGAAGGATCAAGCGTTCTGGACCTTTTCATGAGTGTTTTTAAGCATTTGTCTTTATGCCTCACGTCTAGCACCAAGCACTAATTGAAGCAACATCTGTATTTATACTCAGCAACAGCTGGTCTCATGTTCTGGGATGGAACAACATGTGAATAAGGTAGCATCATCAGCACAGGATAATAAATCTGATTTCCATACATATCCATACGTCACGAGTATATAGGGTAAAGAGCCAGAAGCTAAGAAGATTACCCTAAGAAACACCAGAGATCACAGCACTGAATTCATAGTCATGTCCATCTACCACCACCCTTTGAGTCCTGTTACTTTAAAATTTGCACAATCCTACGAAGAGAAGATCCACTAAAACCCATTTTTCTTAATTTAAAAATGAGAGCCTCATGATAAGACGATCAGAGGCGGCACTAAAGTCGAGTTCAATCAAGCATGACTCCTGACCAAATTCCAATGATGATTGATTCGGTTTTACGTCACGGACTCCCTTTTCTACAGAGGGCTAGGACGATTGCCTTCTAGCGAAGGACTTGTTTTGGCAGATGTAATCGTCACCCTGAGTGCATGCCCTTGTTAACCTCAGACCGCGACGGGGCGCGAACCCTCGACCTGATGCCTCAAAGTCGCAAACACTATCGCTTTGCCACGGTGACTACACCTCCAGACCAAATTCCAATATATTTTACAAATCTGCAGAAAATACTAGTGGTACATCACGTGTGTCCAGACCTATACCATAGCCAAAATGCATACTTTTCTCTCTCTTTTTTTTTGGACAGAAGTAGGTTCTATCCAGGTGAGCAGTTAGCCGCTGTGGCTACATGGTTCGATCTTTCTTTTATTCGGCATTTTCCTCTTTCTACTATGACAGAGTTGAGAGACATCTTTCTGAATTCTCATGTATGTCGTAAAGGTCGACCGATTTGGCTTGAACAATGAAAAAGGGTATCACCCTTAACACTTTCTGCCGGCAGTCAATACTCTGCTTTGACTTGGGCAACCCCATTCAAAGAGGTATAATGGTCATACTATACCAATAGAATTATTCGTACTAATTTTATAATGAATTTACAATTAAGCTCATATGCTTTTCTCAACTTCACATATGGAGAATACAAATTTTGTTTAGTCATGTGTTTTTATTATTATT
>JAXCGZ010006255.1:0-40000 GCA_037179515.1 Halocaridina rubra | reverse complement strand
AGATGGGCTGTGATTCTGCCACAATTTATCCAATGAGTTCGAGGCAACTGGAATTGCCTGACCCAGAACAATTGGTACCTCTTCAATTAATAGTTCATTCAGAAGTCTCAGTGCTGTGTTGCTCCCTACTGGGCATAAGTATTCACCTCTTTAACTCATTCGAAGCACCTCAATGAGGGATACAATGGCATTTGGACCTTGCTAATAAGCTTACTGCATGATGAAAGGTTATTGGAGACTTCAAAATTATGGGATTCCAGTCGGGCCTCCAGAAAGGCTTTAGCGAGTTTCCCTGCTCTCTTTGCCTTAGGAACAGCAGGGACACTGCAGCGCATTACAACTAGAATCAATGGCCACAAAAGACCTAATTCTTTAAGGGGAGGCACAATGTCAAGTGAGCCACTATTGTACCCCAATAAAGTGTTGTTCCAACCTATGGAAGTATAATTGGGTCATATGAATGATTTTGTCACAGCTCTTGATAAGGAGTCAGCACCCTTCAGGTAACATCGAAACTTCTTTGCTAAGCTGTCTGAGGTAGAGGTCAAGGCTAGTGTCTATGCAGGACCAAAAACAAAGAAGATCCTGTAGTGCACAGAATTATGTAGAAGCTCAGCAAGAAAAAAAATTGGGGCAGCTTTTTCAGTGACTCAGGCTTCTTGGGCAATCATAAGGCCAAAACTTATGCTAGACTGGTTTACACTATGGTGAATAACTATGGAAAAATAAACTAAAGGTTGTTCAATAATTGAATCTCCTTGATACTCATTGTAACAAATTCAAGGAAAACATGGGAGCATACACAAAGGATCAAGGTGAGCACTTCCACAAATAGATATTGAACTTTGTACACCATTATCAAGGAGTATACAGTATGGTGAAAACATGATGGAAGACTACTTGGAGGCAGATGTGTGAAAGTAATTTAAGATTACAGTCACATACCTCAAAAACTATTCATATCTACACATTTTCTTCATTTTTGTATAATGAAAATATAAATACAAGTAAATCTTGATTCATGTGATGTTTTATTCAGATCTTATGTAAAATGAAATGTGCATTTTTTTATTTTGCATAGAAAACATGTTAATTTCTATACTTTATGACCCAGGTCACAAATGCAAAGTATTATAGGCAAAATGGCAATGTTATCTTATTTTACAACATAAGCAAGTAAGATATAGCACATACTATCTATGAGCAAAATTTGTGTTACACAGTGTTATTCTTATGGAAGTTTATATTTTACTGTTATTATTATTACCAGAATAGTTCCTCTGTAAAATATGCTGTGTTGTATTCTCCCCACATAAAATACAATTGTTTGCCATTTCATATGTGGTTCTGGGAATTTTATTGGCTGGTCTCCTATTTTTTATTATAGAAAACAGGAAAATAGGAAAAAATAAATTAAGCATTATAATTATTCGTCATATCTGAACTAAAACCCTTTTAGATTAGAACATAAGTTTCATCTTCATGTTTACCCATGATTTTTAAGGAATGGAGCCAGAGGCATACATCAAGTCTGTATGGATTAAAGACAATTTTAAGAGCCTGACGTCATGGAAAGATATTTACCGAAACATATAATTACAGTATCTGTAAATACTATTCAGCTTTTCCTTTTATTATCTAATCTAATGGTACTGAAATGCATATTCACATAATTTTCTTATATAATCCTGGAGTTAATTTCATAATGTACTCTTAATATAGATAAATTATTAGCCTGGATTTTGAAAATAATTGTTATATACAGTGGTACCTGTAGTCATGAATTTAATCCGTTCCTTAACCCCATTCGTGAGTCGAAATGTTCGTAACTCTAGAAACAATTTTTCCCATTGAAATGCATGTTAAACAAAGTAATAAGTTCCCCAGCCCCTGTAATATACCTTTTTAACATTTTTTATGGGTTTATATGTAACAAAAAATTTTAAATGAATGGAAAATTATCTTAATTATAGAAAAATACTGTACAGTATATTCTACAGTACTAAAATAAAATATGGTCCAGTATTTACCTTTGAGGTCAAAAGCTGCTGCCACACGCGGATGGTGGTGAAGGATAAGGAGGACTAGTTCTTCGAAGGAGAGTCCCCTTCCATTAAACTGTCGGGCAACTGTTCAGGTACAGGCTATAATCTGGTGTTTTCTCTCTACATGTACTCTTGGAAGGTGGTTCTCTGGCTGGTATTGGCACAAGAAACCAGTCCAGAGAAATTGTTTTTTTTCTTGTTACCAGTTTTGTCCGAGTGATTACTCTAAATGAAAGCCTGCACATCACTCCACTTACTAAAAATTTCTTTAAACTTTTCACTTGAAACCTTTACCCTCTCAACCACCTCTTCCACTGATTGCTACTCTTGGATAGTCTTCAACTGTACACGTTGCAACTTAATCAATTCTTTGGAGGTGTGTTCTTGTTTATGGTCCTCCACCAGCTCCTCCACATCCTCCTCATTGACCTCCAAGCCCACACTTTTGCCTGTGGCCATAATCTCATTCAACATATTAACAGCTGTCTCCTCCTTGAAACCCTCAAAGTCTCCATCAGCCACACAACCCAGCCAAAGTTTCCTCAAGGCGGACTGCAATGTGCATTAAGAGACCTCCTTCCATGCCTTGTCAATGAGGCCTATGCAGTGGAGGATATTGAAGTGGTCTTTCCAGAATTCACGCAGGGTCAAATCTGTGTCGTTGGTGACCTGAAAACACCTGGCAAAAAGACCCTTCGTAACAGTTTCTTATAATTAGAAATCACTTGCTGGTCCATGGATTGGAGCAGAGGAGTGGTGTTTGCAGGCAGAAATTTGACTTTTAAGAAGTCATATTCACATCAAGGTCTTCTTCCAAACCTGAAGGATGGGCAGGAGCATTGTCCATTACCAGATGAAATTAAGGGGCAAACCTTTTCAAGATATTTCTTGACAGCTGGTGAAAAATTTCAGTCAACCATTCTATGAATAGGATTCATGTTACCCAAGTCTTGCTATTAGACCTCTACATTAATTACCGTAAGTCTAGGCTTCAACACATTATTGTGCTTGAAAACGTGCGAATTTTCAGAGTAGTAGACTGAAAGAGGCTTAATCTTGCAATCCCCATTTGCATTAGTGCACAATAATATTGTAAACCTGTCCTTTATTGGTTTGTGGCCAGGCAATGGCTTATCCTCTTGGGTTATCTAGGTCCTTTCAAGGCATTTTTTTTTTCAATACAGTCCTGTTTCATCACGGTTAAAAACTTGCTGCGAGACATAACCTTGACTTTCAATAAATCTAGCAAATTTCATCACATAGGAATCCGCTGCCATGCCTAACAACACTATGAATTCCAGTTCATCGATGAAATTTTTCAAACCAGCCTCTACTTGCTCTAAATTCGTCAATTTTAGTGCAACTAGCACTCGGAGTTTTCACTACTAAATCATGGTGAAACTGTAGAGCCTTTGCGCATATTATAGCCTCACTAACATTATATCCAGCGAGTTCTTTATCATTTATCCAAACTGAGAATAATTTTTCTACCTCTTCTATGATCTGAGACCTATGCTTCATTTAAAAGTCACTCATTTAGCCACGTCAGCCACCTTTATGGCCTCTTTATCCTTTAAAAGTTCAGATCGTCGATTTCGCCATGTCATACTGCGTGGCAAGATCAGCAACACGAACTCCGTTCTCATCTTTACCTATTATTTCTTTTTTCGCTTCCACTGTAATACGTTTAGGCTTTTTAATGCCACTATCACAAACACTTTTCACTTTATTAGGCGCCATAATGAGGGCTAGTTTAAAATAAAAAGCAAAGAAAAATCTGGAAATCTACAACGAAAGAACGACGAACGTACTTCAAAGCACCAAGGCAGAATTGAGAGCATACACGCAGTCTCAAGGATGGATTTGCATGTGTATGCGTGTTCACACCTCAAGGATTGTTCGCAGGTTGATTCTAAATTTGTTCGAAAATAGTGTTGGTGGTAGGGGGCGTTTATAGGTGGAGGTTCATCTGTATGTGTACTTTCTAATTACTGAAGATAATATAAATCAAGAGTCTGACTACATATTATTGAGTAAATGTTATCTTAATAAACATATAATTTCTTAACGAACTGTATATCATTATGCTGCCTAGCCAAACAGGCCCGAGTCACTAAGAAAGGCCACTGCTGATCTCGGGCTTAACCACAGACTTCTCAGAGAGTGAGTGTTGTTTTGTTGGAGTATGTAGCTATGTGCAGAGCAGTCACCCATAATGTGCTACATTCTATGAGGTGATGTGTCACATCCTGGACAGGCATCATTGCTGTAGTTGTCCAGCCAATTTTGACAGCTCAGAAGGGTTGGGTGATGCTCACATCGCAGTCTTTGAAAATAGACTCTATCTTCACAGGAAAGGAAGGGATTTGGAAGGATAGAAGTCAGGAGGTCTGGATGGAATGGTGCATCAAATGGGTGTTGATATGTATGCGGAGGCTGGTTTGGGGTGGGTGAAGGGGGATATGACAGCATTTGTATGATAATGTGTCCCAGGAGCTGTTTTGATGTTGCTTGGTGTGTGTTCTGCCATGACGTGTAGTGGGTCGAGTAGGCTTGAGGAAACTACAGCAAGTATTTGAGTGCCTTATATGTCAAGATAGTCTTTGACTTTGAGGACTTATGTGTCTTGATGTAAGTAGTCTGTAGGTGTATAGTTGCACTGCCTGCGAATATTTTTGGGACTATGTTTTGTACAAGAGCAGGGTGTTGTGAAGTTAGAAGCCCAAGAAGGACTTCCATATTCCTTGACAAATGTAAATATTGTGCGTATACTGTTGAAGTGGTTTTTATACTGTGCGAAAGTTAATTACGGCCAAGTGACCTGAGGACAACTTTATGTCTTGTTTCTGGTGAACCATTCAGGTAGTGTGTTAATGTAGGGCTGGAGAAGATTTGCAGCTGAATTTGCATATTGATGTGTACTTATGAGGCATAATAAGCTGTATGTTCAATGGTTGAGTGTGGTGTAGGTAGAGCGTGCATATATAAGGTCAAATGATCCATGTGCACATGTGTCTGCGAGGTAGTTGGTCAGTCGTAATTTTGTATTCTTGAGTATGTTTATGCAGATAATTTTATCTGCAAGGTTATGGCAGGGTATGGCATCAAATGCTTTGTTTATGACTAATGTGATGAGAAGTTATAGTCTGGCATCTGCAAATTTATGGTAAGAGCCAATTTGTGATGGAGGGCTGGTGCTTATTCATCGTGTGATGATGATGAGGGGAACCAGTTTGTAAGTGACAGGTTATTCTCCAGATCAATTTACTCGTCATTCCAGAATATAAATGGTGAAGATTGCAGCGTTCATGAAGGCACATATACTGGTACACAACATGACTTTGTTAGAGGGGGCTTCCAGGACGGGCGGGTCTATGCTAACAAACTTGCTGGTCTTTTATGATGAGTTAAGCCAAATCTTACAACGAAGAAAGGGTTGGGTAGCTTGCATATTCTTGGATTTCAAAAGGCATATGACACAGTCCCACATGACAAACTCATCAAGAAGCTGCAAGTAATGGCAAAAATTTGCAGAAATGTCTTGGAGTAGACAGAAACTTATTTGGAGGGAAGGGGCCATAGGAGCAGAGTAAGACATGCAGTGTCTGCCTGGAGAAAGTGTGGCAGTGAGGTCCTGCAAGGATCAGATATTGGGCAACTTTTGTTCCTTATATATGCAAATAATCAGCTGGAGTCTGTAGAGGCTCTATCAGATATGTCTGCAGATGATACAAATATTTTGAAGAAAGTAAAATGCAAAAATAGTGGTAGAGAATATGTATGAATAGTCCATATGAATGGGTATAAAAGAGGCTAAAGAGATTTAATACAGTATTTCAAAATGTAAAGTAATAAAAATGGGAAAAAGTGATAATAAGGTTCATGTCTGGGTATTCCACAGCATGTGAGGAACCTTTAGAATATGTGAACGAAACAGGTCTAGGGGTGAATGTATTGGCAGATTTGTCTCTAGGAATTAATATAAATGATGGAGGCAGCATACACTTTCTAAGCAAACATAAGGTGGCCTGAGACATATGTACAAAGAAAAGATCAGAAATATATACACAACATATGTGTGCCTAAACATTAATATCCAACACCCTAGGAATCCTCACTTGAAAAAAAACATGCAGTATATACAAACCAGAGAAGTTCACCACAAAGCTGATGACAAAGATACATAATCTCAATTATGAGGAAGGGATGAAAGAGTTAAAACTTATCACCACTTAAAGCAAGAAGAAAAAAGGGGTATATAGTAACAGTTTTCAAATTCCTACATGGTTTTGAGAGTGGACAGGGAGCAATACTTTCATATGGGCAGCTATAGAACAAGAGGACAAAGTCTGAAGTGTCATAGAAAGCTTCTTTGCAGGATAAAAAAAAAAAGTACTTTTTAGTGTATGCACAGCTCATAATGAAATTAGCTAAAGGAGGAAAAATAAATGCAAAGTTCATTTACAGCTTTAAAGAAAGATATGATAAGTGTGGGTAAAAAGAATGAAACAACCATATGATGGAGTAACGTGCATAGGACTTTCCAAGGAACATATTTAAGAAAATACTCAGGGGAAAGGATAGTAACTTAATTGCTACATATATCTATACTCATTCTGATGCTCTGGCATCAAAAATTTTAACAATTCCATCCTCCCTGAATATTTTTTTTCTTACCACAGATCACCCGAAGAATGAGATAAGGATGGAAAGTAAATAATGAAATCCTCTATCTTCTCTTTTACAGTTGTGGCCACACTGCTATCTCTGGAGAATATCACTACAAGATGAATAGGAGTTAAATATTCTTCTTCCGATATCAAGGCACCCATTTTCCTGAGGCTGTAAATGTACTAAGCCGAAAACTGCAAACCAACTAAGGATAGTAACTTAATTGCTACATATATCTATACTCATTCTAATGCTCTTGCATCAAAACTTTTGACAATTCCATCCTCCCTGAATATTTTTTTCTTGCCACAGATCATCCGAAGGAAGAGATAAGGATGGAAAGTAAATAACGAAATCCTCTATCTTTTCTTTTACAGTTGTGGCCACACTGCTATCTCTGGAGAATATCACTACAAGATGAATAAGTTAAATATTCTTCTTCCGATATCAAGGCACCCATTTTCCTGAAGCTGTAAATGTACTAAGCTGAGAACTGCGAACCAACTCAATAACAATGATACCTATATGTACATAAATGCTTGATGCAGAATCCACTGCCCAGTCACTAAATATCTGAATTTTGAAGAATAATCTTACAATTTCGATAATTATGCTTGATGGCCCTCAGATTAAACACAACAAGGAGAATCTAAATGTGTTTAAAATTGTGAACCAACAGAACAAGCTATATGAAAGGATGAGGATGGCTGAGTCCATCAAACTTAAAACCCTTTCCAAAATGGCTTTATTTATTAAGCACAATACTGTTCATACAGTTCATGGTAGTGTCTGCGACTCTGAGGCGGCAGGTCGAGGGTTCACGCCCCGTCACGGACTGAGGTTAGTAAGGGCATACACTCAGGGTAACAATTACATCTGCCAAAACAAGTCCTTCGCAAGAAGGCAACCGTCCTAGCCCTTAGTTGAAAAGGGAGTTTGTGACGTAAAACCGAAACCAAACTGTTCATACAGTTCAATGAACGTACTACTTTTGTTCAAGTTAGCACATTACATCTTTACCTCCTCATGAAAATGACTAAAGAAACTTGAGAGGTGTAGATTATATCAATTTCAGAAATGTTAAAATCTTCAACACCAATCTTCAGATTTTCATTAGATATACTGTATTGGAAAAACAAAATAAATAATGCCAAAACTGCAAGCGACTTCAAGAAAGAATGCATCAAGAATGCTTTTCTTAAAAAATTTTTATCATTCATAATGCCTACACTTGCAAGGGTTTGTTAGGCGGCTAACACCAAAGGATGGAAGATGCACAATGACAAAAACATATAATTCCCTTACATCTCTCTCATCAAAAATGCTCTATCCGTCACACTTGTGCACGATGTATATCGTAAGCAATAACTAATGATCGCCAAGCCTACCTGCTATAGCTCTTCTAATATCATAATGTATATATCACTGATGTCTGTAATCCATTATACTCACGTACCGAATCAAAAACTTCTATTAGGAAATATATAACAGTCACACCTTCTATACGTAACTTGTTCAATCTATTAATATCCCATCATATTATAACTAGCATGATAAAGCTTATTAGCCATTACATGGCTACACAGGGAGAAAAAAAACACTCGTAACGCCATTATGAGATTCCTTACCGAATTCTGGAATTCCCACAGGTCTAATTTCACTTTATGAAAGGCATAATATAAAAAAAAAGTAGATCTACATCCTGAAAAAACAGAATGTAGGAGTTTCAACAAAGATTACAACCTTCTTGGAATATAAATTCAATACTGCAGATATTATAGAATCTACAAATCATTGTTTGTTTGTTTGTTCTGGTTTTACGTCACGGACTCCCTTTTCTACCAAGAGCTAGGACAGCTGCCTTCTTGCAAAGGACTTGTTTTGGCAGATGTAATAATTACCCCGAGTGCACGCCCTTGCTAACCTCAGACCGTGACGGGGCGCGAACCCTCGACCTGACGCCTCAAAGTCGCGGACGCTACTGTATGAGCCACAGTGAGTACTAAGAATCTACAAATCATTCTCTTCACTAAAAATATTAATGAACTAAGAGAGCTGTCTTGAAGAACATATGGTGAACAAATATCAATAATATATTAATACAAATAGTCTTTGCAGTATATATATACAATTGATCAAGCTACATTACTGAAACTAATGCAATCAATAAGATCCTCCTTCAGAATGCCTAGCTTACAAACGGAGCTCATGAGTTCAACCCACAAAGCAGAAACATAAATCTTAACTTGGCCATTGCCACCTGAGAGTCAGAAGGAAGGCTCAATGAGTACACACTGAGATGGTATAGGGTCTAGGGTAAACTTATATTTTGATAAGCTTAGAGATATCTATCCCATAGCTTTCAAGTAAAATGGATGAAAAAAACTCAGAGTATAAATAACATTAATTAAATATGAAATAAGGTTAAGAACTTTAAAAAAGGGAATTAACATAAACACAAGAAAGACACAAAGATCCACACCACAATGATCTATCTATATACAAAAGCCATAAACCCCGTATAAAAGGTGTGGCTAAATAAAAGGAATACACAAGGGAGGGGATTCCCAGTCCCCTTACTTTGCCCAATTTAGTCGACTTCTAAAACACACAGGGGATATTATTACCTCTCTCAGAACAGTTAAAAAAAAAGGGAAGTAAATGCAATAACAACTGGGAGAGTAAGAAAAATAAAATGAAAAACAGTATTTAAGGTTCAAAAATAACACAACTAAACTTCTAAGCACAGATACCATGGACTTCAATGATATAGCCTATGGTACTTAGTAATTACAGGCGCTATACAGGAAGGCTTTAGACTAAAGAAAAACTCATGATTATGAATTAAAACTATGAGATTAAAGATTCAAGAGATAATTACTAAAACCTATAAATTACATCACTGTGTTCCCTATACAAACGGTTCTTAAGAGAAATTGGCATTTATTTAAGCAAATTTAAGATGTACCTTTGGACTGTAATGTAAGGAAAACTCACTAAATTACTCTGACATAAAATAAACTGTCATCAAACATTACCAAATGGGTGTAGAATCAATGGACATCAACAAAAATGTTTACCTTAGTTGAAATGCATTCGGAGCCTTGACAACAAGCGGACAGAATACTACACATTTAAAAGACAAACAGCAAAATAAATAGTAAGCATGCCACAATTTCTTTAAACTCCCAATGAGCTAGGGCAATGCTACTGAATGTATGCTACAATTCTGAGTTCTATTTTTCAAGCGCAATTCAATTTTGGTACAGAAAAGATACTCTAGAGAGGCTGCATCGAGACTAAGAAATATATGCTTTTCATACCTTAAGCACAATGTAATTAATACCATAATGATTATTGTTGTTATCCCAGAAGAGTCATATTTCTTCAACTCCATAAAGAAGGCATCTGACAATCTTCACAATACTGACAGAGAGATCTTGACAATTCCAACGAGAGTTCATTAGAAAATTAAGGAACACTCACCCTCTAGTACGCGAAGAACGACTTCGATGTCTTGATGTATAACTCTGTGAATCCTCTAAACGTCGTCTTCTCCTTTCCCGGTCTCGATCCCGTGATCGACTACGACTTCGACTGCGTTCTGAGCTGGTACGATGGCGTCTTGAACGAGGCATCTGCAAACAACATTGTGAATGTAGAATTGAAAAAAATAAACAGGGATGAAAGATAAAAAGACAATGCAAAAAGAAATTTCCAATAAACCTACTGATCAACTATAGTCTAATAAATGACATACATTATCTCAATAAACAGTCATTAGTGGCTTAATGTTTTTCTGGTCAACATCCATTCACACGTCTAAAGTCGCTAAGTAAGAAATTTCGATCAAATAATGCATTGCAGGCAAGAAATGTTCCTACACTAATACAGCTTTAAACTGAAAATATAAACCCATTACCTTACCAACCACATAGTAACATAGTACAGTACACTTCTAACTTACAATACATACATCTTACTGGACTAGCTATAATAAACATCTATATAACAAAGTTAAGGATTTACTGTACTTTTCAGTGTTCTATTCTATATAAGTATATTCTTGCTCTTTCACTATTTTAAAAACGATTTCCTTTGAACACTGTTTCCGGTATTGCAGATGGTCAGCCTCAGTTTTTAGAGTTTGATCTTGTCTGTTCGTATCTCTAAATGAAGTTCTCAACCTCATTTTGTGCAATACACTATTTCATGGCTCCAAAGCACCCAAAACCCATAAATTTACTGACTTGGAAGAGAAAATATAAGTAATTCACTAACATTAAGCAGAATGAGGAGAGAACAATATCACACATGACTGGCATACCTCAACTGAATATCAAAGCCAAATAGGAGGGTGCTTTAGGATCTGCTCCATTTGCACATGATTGGAATAGCCCAACTGACTATATAGACCATTCATAACAATAAGGAGAAAATTTACAAGCATTAGGGGATCTGCTCCAGTAAAACCTACGAAGTTGATGAAAAGTGAATGGGACCTATATCTGATATGAAAATACACTTCATAACTTGGATTGCGAATCCCACCAACACCATCTCAGGCAAGGCCAAGATCTTAATTACCTGAGAAGCACAAAGAAAAAGCAGGACTTGGTAAGCCCTGGTCACTGAAATGCTTCAAAAAGTTTTCACGACACAATACAAAAGTGAAGAGTCCGCAAGGTAGCAAAAGACTTTAAATAACCTTAGAATGAAGTGATTGTGAAGAGGGGATTCATTCCCCAGCAACTTTTTAATAAGAATGAAACCTTATTTCGGAAGTGAATGCCTGAAAAACCTTCAATCCTCCAAAGACCAAAAGAATTTCTTTTCTACATTTTATGTGTCACTGTGAGTCTCCATTTGGGGATGGACAGGCATATTCATGACTGGGAATTTATGGTGGATGCCCTTCCTATTGCCCCACAGTGGGCTCGAACGTGGATCCATCATCTAACGAGTCAAACATTCAACACTTACGCAACAACCGATCCCTCATAAGCCATGTGAATACTGGACTTTAAAGCTTATTGTGAGAAAATCATAGTACTGTACTGCTAAGAGTCAAAACTGCAAAGAATGAGGTAAAGCCATTTGTTATTTGACACAGTGAAACTCCCAGGGCTATATTTCAATGCCAGAATTGGAAGATTACATTTGAAGTACAGTAAAAAGTGATATTCCAAATGCTACTTCTCCTTGATAATGCTCCAGGACATCTTTTCACTGAAGAGCTGCATCGCAACTTTAAAATGGTGTTTCTCCCTCCCAATACTGAATATTTCTCACTCAGAGAAATATTCATGATTAATTTGCATCACAAACAAATTTATGAAGGTAAAAAAGGAGACAATGGAAAGAACCTTAAATAGATATTGAAACAGCCAACATCTCCCCCAAAAAAACAAAGGCAATACCCTCAGCTATTGCAGAGTGAACTTGATGTGGAATTGGAAGAGAGCAAAGTCAATGCCGTTCATCCTATTTAATTAGTGATCTACAAAAACCTTTCCATATAAATCTTAAAGAATTTCAAATTTTTTTAAATATAATAAACTTTAATGTATACAGCATAATGTAATTACATATAATTTGTACACTTTCTAAAAAAAAAAATTATATATATATATATATATATATATATATATATATATATATATATATAATTTCTCGTACAGTATTACTTGAACTTTATTCAAACTCAAACCTTCACACGTCAGATCAGCCTGCGCTTCTACTAGACCCTGCACTGATGATGAAAATTACAGCTCCAACTCAGATAAGTACTGATTACAGCATGAAGTATTTTAATTTAGAATTATTTAGAATTGACTATTAAGTTTTCTAATGATTGTGACACCAGGACGGGCAAAAAAAAAAAAAAAAAAAAAAAAAAAAAAAAAAAAAAAAAAAAAAAAAAAAAAATCTGCCCTCATCGGGCCTGGACACAAAGAAAACATAGAGAGAAACAGAGATGGGGAGTGTATTGTGACTTGTCAATTGTGAAGGGATAATAAGGCATATGCAACGAATATCCAAGAATATTCGTTTTAGGCATAGAAAGAGAACCGTAACTGAAGGAACACTTAACATCAAACTGTCCTGGACAATCTTATTTAAGTCCACAAGACCCTTCAGCTGTAGTGTTGTAACGGGCAGTTTGTGCCATGGGCCAACCTACTACATGGTTGCTAATTACTTCGAATTTTGGTTCCTCCTGAACACTCGCACTAAGGAAATGAGTGAGTAAATAAACAACAATTTCCCAGGGAGGTGATGATAATGATTATCACTATTGACATCAGTGGTTTTAATGGTATAGATCAGCGGACTGTAGAGTATTTTCAACATATGTTCGTAGTTATTCCTATTTATGAGACAGCTGCTAATTTATGTATCACACAGGCTACAACTAATACAAAATATATGAAACAGCATAGCTACAGATTATTATTATATATATATATATATATATATATATATATATATATATATATATATATATATATATATCTATCTGCATTTCTACCTCCAACTAGGTTGTGCCAATACCAAATACTCAGAAAAAAAGACAGAAATTTCATTTTCCCTCATATTATCACTTTAAGTGGTCTCATAATATTTGTAGAGCATATGCATGCGACACTCTCACATTACTACCCAACTAATTAAAAAATGGTAATAATAATAATAATAATAATAATAAAAATAATAAAATACTAATAATAATAATGTATGAATATTTATGAAGGTTGTCTTTATGAATCTTGAAATTTTAGTATTTCCTGTAATATCATAAAAAAGCGAATACTATATATTTTCATTATCTTTAATTTTATCTCACTTTGCATGGTTATCTACAGTTAATAATAATATTAATATTAATAATAATAATAATAATAATAATGATGATGATGATAATAATAATAATAATAATAATAACAATAATGGCCAGTGTGTAGACTACAGTAATGTGATAATTTTTTTTTTTTATGATTGTGATACCAGGACAGGCAAAAAAAAAAAAATAATAATAATAATCTACCCTCATCAAGCCTGGGCACGAAGAAAACATAAAGAGAAACAGAGAAGGGGAGTATTGTGACTTGTCAAATGTGATGGGATAATAAGACATATGTAACGAATATCCGAGAATATTCGGTGTTGATGTAGGCATAGAAAGAGAACCTTAACTGAAGGAAGACTTAACATCGAACTGTTCTGGACAGTCTTATTAAAGTCCACAAGACCCTTCAGCTTAGTATCACAACAGACGATTGGTGCCATGGGCCAACCTACTACATTACATATGCACTTGGAAACAATTGTGACTTAGCTTTAAGGCCATATGCAATAACATCTGCAGTGTCTATATTAACACCATCCAGTTTTTTGTCATGTATTTTTCTAATCTAAATATTAAGAATTAAGACTAACACTCCATTGGCAGTAAATCTTGTTCATCACTGCAGTTATTATATGTCTGATTATGACAATGCAGCTTCCTTTATTTACTAATTATTTATATTTGTTATTTGTACTGATTCAATAAATTTGTAGTCACCGTGGCTCAAGCGGTAGCGTCCGAGACTCTGAGGCGTCAGGTCGAGGGTTCGCGCCCCGTCACGGTCTGAGGTTAGCAAGGGCATGCACTCAGGGTAACGATTACATCTGCCAAAAAACAAGTCCTTCGCAAGAAAGCAACCGTCCTAGCTCTTGGTAGAAAAGGGAGTCCGTGACGTAAAACCGGAACAACATTGGGTTTTTCTAATTACCTACCTAGATAGGATTAAATTATACACATGGCCTCACTCCCCCTTGTAAGGGGGTGGTCGAGCCAAGAAATGCGCATTCACCACGATCCACAGATACATCAACCACTCCTCTTAGCTCCTTGGGGATAAAGAATGGATCATACTTTAGCATAAATTTATCGGTAGGTATCACACTCCAGAAGCATCAAAGATGTTTACATAGAATTCAAAGTCAACTTTTTGTCCATCCACACATGTTTCTATTTTAAAATATTAGAGAAATGCTCATTTACCCATAAAGTCTATAATTTTTCAGAAGGTCCAATAACTTAGTCCCAGTGCACTGTATCACTATCAATAATCAAACCAACCTTCTGGACAAACTTAAAAGAGCAGATATTTAAATAAATAACACCCACATAATTGATACAAACTTAGCATATACACAGTACTAGATATTTTTCAGCTTTTCAATCAGGTCTGCTTAGACTACTCTTAGGGTAGGTCAAGACTAGAGGTTTGTAGTGCTCAGTGATTTTGGTTGTTCATTCACCACTCGATATGCCTTCAATTATATTCTCATCCCTTAAATTTACAAACGGTGTAACAGTGCATTTTTTTTAAAGTGTTTTTTTTTCTACATCTCCAATGGGGTACTAAACAACAACAACAACCACCTGGCTAGAACCAGTCTCACTTGCTTAGCACCAAACAAAATGCAAGATGTCTCATTTGGCAATTAATAGCCGATACAATCACAATGTTAAAAAAAAAAAGAGAAAACTCGGGAGATCAGTGTTATTTAATATACAAGTATCAATCCACTCCACATGTCACTAGCTACAAAACCCAGCTTTTGCCACATACAGAAATAAAATTCTTATCCCAAATGACTACCTTTCAAAAGAGAGGGTCTCCGACCCTACTGCTTGCCTCGATTATCCTCAAAGCCAAGGCTAGTAACAGATATGGTTTGGATATTTATTACATAACAAGATTTCCAGTTTGGCACACCACAGGCTAGTTTTGTAGAAACTTTCATATTGGAAGATTCCCTGATGCCTCTGCAGATTTAATTCCAAGGGAAACACAATTTTCCTCATAATACATTTAATAGCCTAAAACAAAGCTTCCCAACCTTTTTAAACTTGAGGCACCCTTGTGAAGGCGACTGGAATCTTGGGACACCCATGATATTAATTTGAATTCTTTTAAAGTGTCGGAATATATTAGGGTAACGGTGTAATCAAATAATTAACTCTGCTGGAATTCTTTTATTTGAGTACTTTATCTATTAAAAATTTTGCAATACCCCTTGCCCGTTTTGCAGCAACCCAGGATACCTCAGCACCCTGGTTGGAAATCACTGGTCTAAAAAGTTCAATGATTCTATTGAATAACATCATAATTACTAATATCTGATCTTATTATACAGGTTTTTTTTTTATGGTGTAAATGACTCTTAAACTTCTTCTGTAATATAGTTTGAAAAATATTTATGCAGGGAGGGGTAGGTGAAAAAACTTTTGGTTAATGTTTACATTCACACACCCAAGCAAGGAAAATATTTATGAAATTCATAATTAGGATAGGTCAAGCTTGTCTAGGTAAGTCATGTTGATTCTCCCCTAGATAACTTGGTTGATATTTGTAATTTTTAAACGTGAATTTATATATTATTGTATTATATTTTCTGCACTTTCATTTCACTCGATGAGGGTGTGAAAATAAATATTTATAGTTTTTCCATAGGAGATGAATGATCAAGAGCCACACCAACATCCAACTGTCCAACCTAACCTAACCCACCCGGGGTAATTGTACAACACCACCTCACATGTATGCCATGCTCTTAGTCTCTCCGTGACAGCCTGATTCAACAAACAATATTCCTGTTGTGTATTATAAAACTTTTAATCATCCCTAAAGCTGATCTCTGCTTATGGGAGTTGGCGCGCGATAAAGGCAATAGAAGTACCTGTACTGCACTGGAAATCAACAGCAGCAATACAAATAAAATGTCAAAATAAAGCCATTTTGAAGTCAACCCGGACAAAATTCTCAATATCGGTATGGAAACTGATTCTACTGCAAGTGGCAAATGAGAGCCAAGTAGTGACGAATTTTCATCTACTAAATATCATAAACAAAACATTATTCCGCCATCATGGTTCTACGCACATTATCGATTAGGAGAAAAGCACTATTATTTTAGCCATTTTTATCGATGAATTTGCCTATCTATTCCCTTCACTGGCTTTTTGCACCTTTCTTAATGCCTATTTACTTACGTTTTGAGCTCTAAATATATACAGTTTCTCCCAAATAAAATCCAGAGTGAAGATATATTCCTCTACATGAACAACAACAAGCTCTGTGTTGCCAGTAAGTTTGGGTTAATTTTCTCAAATGGGACCGATAGAATTTCCTAGTTTTTTACCTAAAAATAGTTTTAGCTTATAAAGTTTTAATTCAGCTGAAATTTATTTGATTTGTCTTTCCTGTTTTATACTTTAATTATTCAAAATTTCTCCTTCGTTGTATTCAATCGGCTAGAAATCATTATGCCAAAAATTGTAGGAGATATTTGTATACTTCCATGCATACAATGTATTTCATGAATACTCATAAGTTGTATATTCATATTAATAGTTTTTATCAAGAAGGTACCAACAATTTTCTTTTTTTTTACAAGAATAAAATTTCGTTTTGTGGTAACAATTAAAAACAAGTTTTAAAAATTCCTATTTTGGGAAAATATTCCTATATTTGGTCTCTTTGTATTGCAACAAGCGTGGCACCTCTAATGAATTTGTTTCCAATTATCTGATTGGTGGATGGTAATTCTATCCTTAGCCATGATTGGCCAATTTAGTACGTTAACCTGTCTAGTCGGTTTGTTTTCTTATACATGATTAGGTATCTTACTTGCATCTTCAAGATATCACAAATTTATTTTGTTAAATGAAGTTTCATTGATTGAGAAAATATTCTAAACACATCTTCTTCTTGTTTAAATTTTTTATAAGTCGTAGCGTCATTATTCTAACATTTTTATGCGGACTAATATTTTTCGTGTTATAAATATAAGAATTATCATTATTTGACAATAATAATAATAATAATAATAATAATAATAATAATAATAATAATACGTTTCAGTTTGTACAATTATACAGAAGACGTTTTGGCAATTATTTTTAATATTGTTGAATCTAACATGCTTCTCCTAAAATTAATTGCAGTTGTGCCTTCAATAAAAGTAACTTGTGACTCCAAAAAGATAATCGTCCAGCCTTTTTAGATTCATTTAATTCACAGAAAACATTTCAATCGTAAATTCTATATTTATAGAAAATCAACAAACAGTCTATCATATTCACAGGTTTTACTCTAGTCCTCGTAGTAATGAATACCAAAATGTGTATTGTTTCATATCTTTGAGAGCATAAAGCAATGTCACTCCCGAATTTAGCATCAATTGAAAAGTTTACACAGTAGGAATGAAACCGTGTTATTCATCTCATATTTTGGAACTTTGTCATATTAAAAATGATTAAAGTCTATTACAAAAATACTAGACACGTTAAAGAACTCCCCACGAAATTCCTTTGTTTGTCATACTCTTCTCGTTTCAGTAATTTGGATCGTTGCTTAAATTATTAATTGTAACTCATCTTTTCTTACAATAACACAATTATAACTAATTTGATTAAAAAATATTCCCCGGCAAAATAGTAATATAATAGACAAAAATACCTTGCAGAGATTGCAAATTATCTTAGATTGGTCAAACCAGTAAAGATTTTATAAAAAAAAAAAAAATCACGTGTCATATTTATTCCTTTAAGAAATGTGTTCCACAGGATTGACTGGCCTGCAAGTAGCGCAGTAATTAATTGTATTGACACTGATCAAAGAAACCTTTTTGAATTTATTAATGCAATGTTAGCACCCACTGTAATTATAATCAAATGCCTGGTCAATTCTTATTGGACACATTTGTCAATTTAATGAAATGACTTACAATACAGGATTTGAATTACAGATTTTCCAGAGTAGATTAATCACCTCTCCGTTACCCTTTCGATGATTTAATATAATTATTAACTATTTTTTTTACCGTTATATTACATTTATTACTCTCTTCTATAGTCTTATTTTAAACGTTGTTTTTAATGTTAAATAAACTGCTCCAAAATGGACTAAATTGCAGTCTGAAAGGTCTCAGTACTTCGTCACTATAATTTTCCTTTGCAGGAATATATATATATATATATATATATATATATATATATATATATATATATATATATATATATATATATATATATATATATATATATATATATATATATATATATATATATATATATATATATATATATATATATATATATATATATATATATATATATATATATATATATATATATAAATATATATATATATATATATATATATATATATATATATATATATATATATATATATATATATATATATATATATATATATATATATATATATATATATATATATATATATATATATATATATATATATATATATATATATATATATATATATATATATATATATATATATATATATATATATATATATATATATATATATATATATATATATATATGAACTACTTTGTTTACCACTTGGGTGCGCGGAGGAAATTCTGTCAACAGAGAGACTGTACTGCGACTCCTGCCGATTGCAACCAAATATAAAAAAATTTCTCAAGTTCTGCTCACTTTGAGATGATATAGGGAAATTTTCTTAATCATCCAAAATTAGTTTCAAATGTTTTATAAAATGTAGAGTAATTATATGAGATACAGATGCATTAATGTTAATATTCGTACACATTCTACAGACAAAACACAATGGCACATTTGTAATTGCAGATGAAATCTTGGAAATTCTGGAGAAAAGTAAGGAATATTTGCAGGCCATTTCAGGAAATTTCCTAGTAAACCATCTGATAATACTGGTTCCTACCTCAGGTGAGAGAGAAGAATAACACAGACGAAATTCTCTGCCTGTGGCCGAGTCTGTGCTCGAATTAGCTCCATTACAGTGTTCCCTGACAGTTCCACCAACATTTCCTCCAACACAGATAATATAGGTGAGTGTTATATGCCATGATTAAGATGTATATTTTGGGAAGAGGGGGTGACTGACCTGGCACTGAGCTTAGAACTTGGGTCTCTCTCTCACTCTTAGAACAACCTCGACTTGAAGGGATTCACGTTATTTCTATGGAAAATATTCTCTTTGACTAACCACCACCACTCCCAATAGCGTATGTCAAATAAAGTAATATTCAGGGTATATTTTTTTTTCACCCTCCCAGCGAATGAATTGAAAATCCAAAATAAACAAATATCCCAAATAAATCAAGAAAAATATATGAACTTGTTCCATAGCTGAAGGTGAATAAATCTACCCTAACCAAATCTAACCGAATCCGATAACAGTTATTTTCAAGGGAATGTTGTTGAAGAATGTGTGAGCGTGTCCGTTATTTTGTAGTATGACACTGCCTTCGTGCACAATAATAATAATAAACTTTATTTCCATTTTACAATGGGTATTCGTCAGCCAGGACAAGCCCCCAACCCCCCACTGTGATGTCCACCCACAGCAGTTCCTGCCAGTAAACAGCTTAAACTCTCGGTCTTGGACGGGGACCGATCTTTCGACCTCGTGAATGCGAAGCCAGCGCGTTACCACTGTACTAGCCAGCAGGCTTGAAAGATTGTCACCGGTTCTGTATGGCAGTGATTCCTTTCCAATAATAAAAATATAAGATATATATATATATATATATATATATATATATATATATATATATATATATATATATATATATATATATATTATATATATATATCTTTGTGTGAAATGTAGTGAATGATTTCGTTTTACCGAACTCTGTTAATGTATACTGTAGTTTAGTTTCATTGTGTGGGACTTTTACCAAACCAAACCATGGTTAAAGTGCACAGTATTTTAAACATGTTTTGGATATATATATATATATATATATATATATATATATATATATATATATATATATATATATATATATATATATATATATATATATATATTATATTCAAAAATACAGCCTCAACAAAATCACTCCTCAAAATAAACCCCAATTATGCTGTAATTTTTTTTCTTTGTATGTTTTTATTATCCTATTGTTTTAATTTTCTTGATTTTTATTATTGTTACCTATTATTTTATACTATTTCATATGTTTAATTTTTATATTTTATATGTACAATATATTGATATTTATTTTCATCTCTTATTTCTTTGTTTTTCTCTCGTATTTTTTTTACTTTTCATGTATTTTTCTGTTCTTGTCTGTTGTATTTTTCTTTGATATTATGTTGTTGTTTTTTTTTTTGTCATTCCTGTTGTGTAGTATTTGTTATTTTAGGTATATGGTCTCTTGGTTAATTTTCTTTTCATATAAGTATTAAGGGGATTCGCTCCTAAGCCAACGAATATTCTTAGATAGGGATTAACATATTCCAATTAATTACTTTTTTTAAGTTCACATTTCAATATTTTTGTGTGTGGTTTCATAAGATTAAGACATTCTGTTACTATAATTAATTTTGAATCCCCCTCCGGGCTCTTGTGACCACGCTGTTTATTACACCTACTGTCATTGTTCTTTATGTAGTCACTTGTGCTTGAGAGGAGGTCCAGTTAGAACCCGGAATATAGCGTTATTTATATACTGTTCTCATTTTCATAGGTATACTAATGATACCTCTGGAGATGAGATAAATATACATGAAAGTGTAAAAGAACTCTGAAAACTTTTACTTTTCCCTACATAGTCAAATTCACGTGCTTCTTGTGACATTTGTTATATATATATATATATATATATATATATATATATATATATATATATATATATATATATATATATATATATATATATATATTACACAGCTTGATTACTATAAAACATGTGATATGTGCAAAAAAAAAAAAAATGGAAATAAGAGAATAGCAGAGGACTAAGTGGTTTTGTAGTTTCCATATATTTTTATCCCTTCCGACTCACACAGGTATTGATGTAGTCTGTGCATTAGAGATTTTTTTTTTTTTTTTTTATAATAATTTTTATGATAAAAAATTTTATATGGCTGTTATGTATGCCCTATCCCCAGTATTGAATAATGCAGTATTTAAATGGAATTTTTGCAACATAATTGTTGCCATGAGTGTTGCTTAAAGGATTGCTTTGGTTTAAATGTGTAGATATTGTAATATGCATTAGGCTGGTAAATGAAGATAATACCGGTAATTTTTTGCTGGATATTTATAGTATAGATCCCCTCATAAAATGTATATAAGAGCATGAGAGCAATAGTGTCCTTCTATTTTTAGATATTATTGTATGCAGGTTTGGTGCTAACTTTAAGTTTTAAGTTCTTACATTCATGACGTACTATTCTTATCATAGTCAGAAAGTTAAACAGTCTTTATTTCCGTTCATGTTTTTAAGAGGTCTCCCTATTGGCAATATGAAATTTATGGATGAAGAGATTAATTATATACTGCATTTGATATCGGAAGAAAACATAAATATCCTAAGTGGTCATTGAATATTTGGTTAGAATAGCAAAGAGGACATTTTTTTTGTTAATCAAAAAGAACCGTTTAAAAAGTATAACTTTTATAGCTTCCTTTTCACTCAAATTTTATAGATTTACCAATCTTATTGAGGAATTTTGATGTTACTGTTATTTTTGTAAGAATTCAGATTGTGTTATGAATGTAAATTATAAAAAATCCTCCAAGATCAGAATTAGTATGTATATGCTCATTACCATGTCAAGATTGCAAATCAGTATACTGTATAATGGTCAGACGGGTAAAACGCATCATGTTTAAGAAGGAGGGAGGGATATTCAGGCACTTTCTTTGTGCATGTAGTACAAATTGCAAAATAGGTTGGGAAATTTTGCAAATTATATGCTTGTGTAAAGATCTAGTTAAAAGAAATTTAACTGAATTATCAATGATAGTACAAATAAAGGATAATTTGAATATAACTCCAGGATTATGTAAACTTGATGCTTTAATCACTAAAAACAAAATAAAAAAATTTTCAAATCTAAGTAAAAAATGTTTTATAATTATAAGCTTGGTATTGGAAGTGAACAACATCACTTGGAATAAGTAAGATTTGTGTTGTAGGAGTTTATGAAGTGCATAATTTTGTTTGATAACTCCAGAAAATATATATATTTTTTTTTACTGGTAATAAGACAGTTTATCATTTGGATATAATGAAATTGTATTAACAGAACTGATATACTGTAGTTATCAATGGACACTTTTAATTTGCTGACTGTTTTAACGATTTTTAGTGAATGGATGTTTGAGTAATTTTTTATACGCTGTTGTATTTCTGTAATTTAGATGATTGCATATTGCTCATTTGTTTTATAATACCTTTATAATCTAATATATTTAAACCATAGTTAAGTTTTGAGCCTGATGTCTTCTTTGAAACTGGTATACTGTATACTTTATTGTGTTTTTAGTTGTCCTGAGTTGTATAGTGCATTTGATAAGAATTATGTGGACACCAGCCTACTAAATAGTGAAGATTAGCTAACTAATCAAGTATCAGATCAGTGTTTTACACCTTTGCAGTTTACTTATATTGATTATTGTGTCTGTAGCTACTGAAAAAGAATTGTATCACGATTTTTTTTAATGTTTGTTTATGCAATACCAAATGGGATATCCTTGAGATCACCATGTGGGAAATCCTGGGTTTTGTCATTTGTTACAGATTACAAAGAAGCCAGACGTGGCTTATTTTGAGGTGCAAGGTCTCTCAAACCTTGCCCAAGATCAGCACTTTACTTAAGATTTTAAGACAACGAAGGAAAAATATAAATTTCTTTGAATATTTAAGTAATATTTTTTTTTTACTATGTCTGAATAACTTGGACTTGGTCAGTATCGATTCTTGTGAGGTACTTTATAAAGGGAGCTGGTTAATAGCTAGAAGTTTGGGTGCCGTATAGAGCTGTAATTGGAGCCAGGATTAGCACACGCAGTCACGCCGATGGGAGTTTGGAGGCAGTGCATAAATTTTTACCCTGAGACATTTGGTATTTTTATATAGAGTTTTGCTGCTGGTGCCATGATGTTGGAAAATTTTGAGGTTTGTCACGAGAGCCTAGTAGATATTGTTACTGACTTGGGATTCTCAATGGGATCTAGAAACTGTTCCCACTGTGAATCTTTTTACTGGTTTAAAAAGAGCACTTGTCTGTTGAGTAATTTTGAGGCTGTCTAGGACTACACATATGATATTTGCTTTGAATAATCCTAAAATTCAGGACAGATAAGTTGTTGGAGAGAGAAAAAATGACACTTTGTTTTATTTAAGTTGGCTAAAGTTAGCATAGTTATATCATTCTAGTATCATTTCTTTCAAGATTGGCATCTGTTCTTGTAAATATTCTGTGCATAGTATGTAATGTAGTCTCCTTCATGTACACTGAAAAAGAATACATCACATTTCTGTACAGCATAAGTGGCAGAATATGTAGATTTGTATTAATTAATCATATATATATATATATATATATATATTATATATATATATATATATATATATATATATATATAATATATATATATATATATATATATATATATATATATAAAAGAGAGAGAGAGAGAACTCCTTTTTATAAACTTTCTTTACTAAATGTACGTATATGAGATGCTGACTTCAATTGGAAATGCTTTTTTTTTTTTTTTTAAAGGAAAGAGGTTATATAATTTATGCATTTATAGTTTCGTAATTGTAGTATATGAATTGTACTTGAAAATCCTCACATGGCATACTCTGAACATGACATTCTGTTAGATTAGCTGCTTTTCCTATTACCAGTACAGTATTTGTATCCTCATATACAACCAGAAAGGCTCATCTCTTCTAGTTATGTTTTGTATGATACTGAGGATGCTATTATTGAACATTTTTCGGTGGCTGAAATCATTGAAATGTTAAGAATGAATGATTGATAGATTAAACTATCGTATTTGACAATTACTGGATATGATAAATGATGTTTTTTCTTACATAAGAAGTACGATTGTTTACTTATCTGATGACTGATTATCTGTTTTTTGCTTCTTATAATGATCAAGTTAGCTATGTTTTTCCGAAATTTATTTAGAAAGTTGAAATATATAGAGATTGAGTTTTATGAATCATTATATTTATCACATTTTCTTAAAGGAAAATATTTAACATATTTTTTCCACATTATTTACTTTTTCTTTAATGTTAAAATATTTAGGTGATCAGGATGGGAGGACATAGTAATATGATGTGTTAAGAGTCGATTTTATAATTTTGGCATAATTGGTGATTACCCTAATTTTGTTCAAGAGTGTAATTAGAGTAGGTTAACAGAATAAGCCAATTATAATGCATTGCCTACCTTTTGTCTGTATTTGTGCATGTATGACTCACTACTTGAGCCATCTTACCATACCTGTATTACCCAGCACTGTTTAATCCATGATCCATGAATACATAATTAATAGAGAACTGTAGGTTATTTTAGGAACTAGTTCTTTATAGATAGTTTTCACGTGACTGTAATTTGATTCGGCACTCTTCAGCATAAAAATCACACCTTCTAATTATTTTTATGATCTTTATTAGATAACCCTGATTTATTCCTTTATGGTATCGGTACATATTGCGAGAGCATTTCATTAAGATGTGAACAGAGGGGGTTGTATATTTAGATTAGATATCAAGGTTGTTATCTGGTAAGATGAGGTTGGTTAAGGAGAGGGTGGTGTGGACTGGAGGATGATCTAGTAGGTGGGGAGGATATGTGGTACAGGATGGAGGTTCTCTGGTGTGATACAGATGTAAGGGGGGCCTTATATGGTGGGTTTTCAGCTTGAGCAGTTACTTTGTTCTTCTTAGTGCCTGGCCGAAAAAGAATCGAGGAAGTCAAAAGACTCGTGCTGCAGTGAAGTCGCTTTCTCTAAAGAAGTGGCAGTTTTTGTTATGGCGAGCAATAACTTAAATAAGAGCTGCAATTATTAGCTATTCAATATTGTTGTTCTCTTCAATCTGAATTTTTTGTATTGAGTTAGTGCTCACTGTGCAACACTTTTCTTAGAAGTGTTTCTAACAAAAACGTTGCAGATTGCTATTATTAGCATCTTATAGTGTTGTTCACATTGTTTGTTTTTGTTTTTATAGTGAATTGTGTCCATTCCATACATATATATATATATATATATATATATATATATATATATATATATATATATATATATATATATATATATATATTATATATATATATATATATATATATATATATATATATATATATATATATATATATATATATATATATATATATATATATATATATATATATATATATATATATATATATATATATATATATATATATATACTGTATATTTAATTGTATTTCATGGGAAGCACGTGAATATTCTGAATATGTAAATGGCTACGGAAGAAAATTGAAAGAAATTTTTAGATCCTTAGCGTTTTCAAGTTTATTACTTATTTTCAGAATAATCTGAGTTGTACAAACAAATGAGGCAATATATATATATATATATATATATATATATATATATATATATATATATATATATATATATATATATATATATATATATATATATATATATATATATATATATATATATATATAAAGTACATACAGAAATCAAGAGAAAAGGGGAATTAGCAACCAATCATCGGAAGTTGAGTATAAAAGCAGTGCCGACATATGTTATATTAGTTTATTTGGGTGCAAATAACAAGTAAATCAACATAAATATAATGTTCGAAATTGTCAGTCTTCCAGTGCTTTGTTCAAGCATTATGCTGATTGCAATCACCATATTGACTGGAACAATTCCTCAATCTTTGTAAGAAGTAATGATATTATTACAAGAAGCATCTTGGAATCTGGAACAGTTAACTTAACTGAGCACCAAAATAGTACCTTAAGTCATGGTTTATTTGTACTTGACCCCATATTATCAAGTATGCTTTATTCAAGTTTGAAAAATTTAATTTCGGAAATAACATAAGTCATTCATTTTTTATTAATTTCTTTTTAGCTATTTTTTTTTTTTTTTTTTTTTTGAGTGGGACACTGGGATAGGCAGAAACTGCCCTCATCAACAAAGGCCCGGGCACGAGAAAATACCAAGACGAAGGAAAAGAAAAAGTTAAGGGCAAGGCAGAGATGAGGTAATGTCACACAAAGGAAAACGACAGACAGAAAAAACAGTCAAAGTAAAGAGGACCCAGAGATATGGAGGACTAGGCTCTGAGATGACGATAGATCTGCTTTTTGAAGGATGAAAGGTCATAAGAATTAGGAAAGACAGAAGGAGGAAGAGAGTTCCAGAGTCCGGAGGTAGATGGGAAGAAGCAGTCGCTGCACCGACCAATCCGCGAGCTACAAATCTCCACACAGTACCTGTGAGATGAGGCCGCTTGGCGAGTGTTACGCGGCCTCGGCAGTGGAGGAGGGATGCAACTCGCCAACTCATCAGAGCAGCGATGGAAGTAGTAGCGATAGAAAAGCGAAAGGGAAGATACCTTACGGCGGAGAGAGAGAATCCAGGTTAGAAGTAAGAGAAGGATCATTAATGAGTCTGACTGCCTTAGATTGAACCCTATTAAGAAGATAAGTAAAGGAAGAAGCACCCCAGATGTGTGAGCAGTATTCTAAGCAGGGGCGGATAAGACCTTTGTAAATTTTAAGTAACTGCAATGAGGAAAAGTAATAACGAAAACGAAACAAAACCCCCAATTTTTTGGATGAAGATTTAGAAATTTAGATTATGTGATTCCTCCATGACAAGTTAGAGGCTATATGGATTCCTAATATATTGATAGAGTTAAGAGGGTAAATTTCATTAGTTTCGAAGACAATAGGGTTATCAGGAGGAGAAGGAGATAAAGAGATAGCCAGAAACTGTGTCTTGGAGGCATTGAATTTAACTAAATTTTGAGTGCCCCATTCAGATACTCTCTGCAAATCGGAGTTAAGAGTAGAAGAAAGAGTGATACGAGATTGATTACGAGTAACAGATGAAGGTTGTGAAGAAAAGGCAGAGGAAAAGTGAAGGGTAGAATCATCGGCAAAGGCATGAAGAAGAGAGGAAGATGGGGACTGTAGAAGATCATTGATGAAGAGAAGGAAGAGAGTAGGTGAAAGAACAGAGCCCTGTGGAACACCACTGGACACAGAGAAAGGGCTAGATGTCGCGCCATCAACAACTACAGATATAGAACGGTCAGTGAGAAAACTGGAAATCAGAGAACAGAAAGAAGGGGTAAAGCCGTAGGCAGGGAGTTTGGCCAACAGAGCCTTGTGCCAGACTCTGTCAAAAGCCTTAGAGATATCAAGGGCGACGACAAAGGATTCCCCATAGTTCCTCAGAGAAGATGACCATACATGAGTAAGATAGGACAGGAGATCACCAGTGGATCTTGCCTTGCGGAAGCCGTACTGGTGATCGGAGATAAGTGAGTTAGATTCAAGGCGTTTCAAGAAGTGAGCATTGAGCAAAGTTTCGAAAACTTTAGCAATAGAGGAGGTTAGAGCAATAGGTCGGTAGTTAGAAGGAATAGAGCGGTCACCCTTCTTAGGAATAGGTTGAACTAGAGCATGCCTCCAAGATGAAGGATAGATACTGGTTGACAGAATGAGGCGAAAAAGACGGCAAAGCACGGGAGCCAGTTCATCTGAAAACTCCTTAAGGAACCTTGCAGGGATACCATCGGGACCAGATGCCTTGTTTGTCTTTAGTGAGCGAAGAACCTTATGAACTTTGCGTGAAGAAAGGATAAGGGAGGGCATAGGGTTAGAGAGGGGAAAAGACTGAGGAACAGGTGCGCTGGAATCGTTGATAGAAGAGTTGGCAGAAAAATGAGAGCCAAAGAGAGTGGCTTTGTCAGTGGGAGAGCAAACTATAGAACCATCAGAACGAATGAGAGGGGGAAAGCTTGAGTTACAGAAGTTTTTGGAGAGGTTTTTGGCTAAGGACCAGAAGCATTTGTCAGTGGGAGAGGAGTTAAGGTCATCAACTTTCCTTCTTATAAAGGAAGCCTTAGACCTTCGAATCTGAGCTGTACAGCGATTCCTAGCTATAATAAAAGCAGAGCGAGTTAAATCGGAAGGAGAGGCTTGGTAAGATCGGTGAGCCTGATTCCTAGCCTGGATAGCCATGGAGCAGGCACGGTCAAACCAAGGTTTAGGGGGAGAGAAAGTTTTTGTAGAAGAGGGGATGTACGCCTCCATTCCCGCGGTCATGATCTCGGCAACTTTTACAGCTACCCGATCAGGGTTGCGGGACCAAAAGCAGTAGTCATCCCATGGAAAGTCAAAGAGAAAGTTACGCAAATTTTCATATTGAGTTCGCTCGAAGTGCCAAAGGCGGCGTTGAGTAGGAGTGATTGGTGGTGGGGGAGCGAAAATGGAAGAGACAGAGATCATGGAGTGGTCAGATTTACCAAGAGGGGAAAGCACGGAATAAGAGTAGTTAGAAGGGTTAGAAGTAAAAAAAAGGTCAAGAATGTTAGCAGCTTGTTCGTGACGATCAGGAACACGAGTAGGATGTTTAATAATTTGCTCCAGATCATGAGTAATAGAGAAAGCAAGAGCCTCGCTTCCTCCCACATCAGTGTGAGAAGAATGAAGCCACTCACTGTGGTGTACATTGAAGTCTCCAATGTAGAGAACTTCGGCATGTGGGTGAGAAGATAGTATTTTTAGTATTCTTTCACCTTTATTTTTTGTCATTTCATAACTAATAATATTGTTAGTATTTTTAATATTATCGTTTTGTTTTTTCTGATTTATCTTGATTACTGTTTATATTTTATTTATTTTTTGGTTAGTATTACGTAAATAGTTATTATATTTATAATTTTTGTCAGTTTTATCATTATTATTACTAGTGTTATTACTATTATTTTAATTATTATTATTATTAATAATATAGTTATTATTATTATTATTATTATTAATATTATTATTATCATCACTATTATTAAATTTAGCATGTCTTTCCCATTGTAAATATTATTCTCAGCAAAAGTAATGTGACACCATTCCTTCGGCCATTGACCGTACCTTGTTTACTTGGTATATCTACCCCAATAAACTAATATAACATTATGTGGGCACTACTTTTATACTCAACTTCCGACGATGGGTTGCTAATTCCCTATTTTCTCTTGGTTTCTTTATGTATACATATCGCCTCATTCATTTGTACAACTCAGATTTCTCTGAGGATAAGTATTAAACTTGAAAACGTTTAGGATCCAAAAATTTCTTTCAAATTCTTTATTATATATATATATATATATATATATATATATATATATATATATATATATATATATATATATATATATATATATATAATATATATATATATATTAATGGTCTTTTATGGTCGTGGCTGGACAATTCGCTGTAAGACAAATATTCTGCCACAAGGACATTTATACGTTAGGTTATTGTCCTAGAACCTTTTATGGTATTCAGCCTTCGAATATTATTCCCATTATTTGATAATATATGAAAAAACAAATAGTATGCAGTATATAAACTTGCTAAAACCTTCAATATAATCCTTCAGTTGATAAATAGTGTGTGTTAAGAGTACTGTATGTAATCTGTGCTGTTTTTCATTTTGATATTTGAAGTATAGTGTTGTGCATATGCTCTACCATACAGTTATTTAAGTATACAATAAAAAAACTTGTATTACTCTGTATAAAAAGGAAGTAAGTACTTTGTACTTAATACATATTTAGAGCGTGTACAATCTGTGTAAGGTGTTTAGAGTGAGTGTAGAGGTAGTGTTTGGTGTATTGAAGTGCATGATTTCATGGTGTTTTAAGTGTAATGTAAAAGCAACGACAATTATTACTATGATTCTCTTTAGTAGTATTAGTTCGTGTTTCTACTTTTTGTTTGCAGTACTTCAAATGTTTATATGAGCTAGTGTTTTTTAGTGGCTTCTTGTAGGCTACTGGTCAGTTTTAGTTCAAGACTATCCCTCTCCAATTCGTCTGTTTTGCTTCTTCATTTGTTGGGCTAAGATTAGTTCAAGTCACGTAATATGCTTCAGGACACATTAAAATAATTGTAATTATGCATGTGTTGGAGTGTAATTTTTTTTTTACCTCAAAGATTGAAGCTATATAACTTAGAAAAAATCTACAACTTATTGACATCTGTCAATAAAGCTCCTTCTGCTACTTCTATAGCAACAGCCTCTAGTAAATGTAGATAAATTGAGTGATGTTCCAGTTTCTAATATTAACACTGAAAGCAATCTTGTGTATCAGTGTATTAACTTTATATAATAGCTTTGTAATATTCCCATGAGACTTCTTAAAACTTTTGAGCAGTTAAAACACGACTCTTGACGTAATTATTACGGAAGCAAGATAAAGTAAATACTTTTATGATTTGGCAAAGACTAAACAAAATAAATTATATATTAAATAATGCCAGTGCGTGCTTACAAGAGAATTCCTTAGACAACATTTATATAAGTGTAATTGTAGTTTAAAACTCATTCTTAAAGATCAAAAGTCTTTAATAGACAAAGTCTTTAGTCACTATCTTTAGGCTATTGATATCACTCCAGTTATGCAGCTGTTTAGTTTTGATGTGTCCTCTCTGTTAGATTACATTAGTTTTGAATTTGATGATCATTCTATTGAATTACCCAAAGATGTTGTTTTACAAATTCACCATTGTGTTGTGGATTGCAAATTTGTTTTTGGTGATTATAGCATTATATTTAAAGACAATACTTTTATATTATGGAACCTAGATATGTTAACTTGCATTGGTTTCGGTATTTTGATTATTTACTTTGTGTTTTCCTCACTGATGTTGACATTAGGGAGCTTTTGATTAAGTTGAATAACTTTGCTCCCTTTATTAAATTCACTGGAAATTGAATATAGTAGTTTACCATTTTTAGATATTTTCTTAATAAAGAATCTTAAATAAAGAATCTTTTTTTGTTGGATTACTAATTTTAGAAAGCCTAGAAATAACGTATCATTTGCCCATTATTTTTCTGGTCATGATTGTGAAGTCAAAATATATATTTTTTAGTGTTTCTTCAGGCTTTACATTCAGTGAGCCGTAAGTTCTTTAATGTATATATAGTACCCTAATTGTTTCTTAGGTAATTGCCTCAGTGCTGCAAAAAGCATATTCCATAATCCATCTCGTTTGGACAGAAATGTTGCCTGTTTCTCGCTTCCTCTTCCTTGACATTCTGCTCCTCGCATATGGGTGGTAAAACACTCAAGTAATATGTGTGGTCTGTTCAAACCAGAGCAAAAGAAATTATATAAATGAAATCTAGATGAATGTATGACTGTATTTGTGTTCAGATGCACCCCTACTTATGAACAACCCAGTTACAAACATTTGTAGATTTGAACAGAAAGCTACCCATTATCTACCTGTGTATTAATGTATGTATTACTGTACTGTATTATTACATTACTATTAGTGTATACAAATTCATTAATATTGTATACATTTTGTTTGATGTAGTAGTTGTCTTTAGCCTAAGAACTGTACAGTACAGTACTGTATATGTATGTACTGTACTGTATTTTTTTTACCCAAGCATAACTTACGAACAAGTCTACTTATGAACGAACTTCTGGAACTTAACTCATTCGTAAGTAGGGAAGTGTCTGTATATATCTTTGCAGTTATGTGTGTATTTGTGCTCAAAGGTAAGTGATATTTGTATAGCAGCAGTGTATAGTCTCTCCATGATTAAAATAAGTGCCTGACTATATTATATAAAGAGATAATCTATAGCACTAAATAAGTACTGTACCTAATTTGTTTTATTGATAATTGGGGCATTATATGTAGTGTTTATTGCAAATTCCATAAGAAAATTATCTTGTCTATAGCCATAGTGATATTGATACTATATAGTGATGTATTGAAGTGCTAGAAAGTATAAATAAAATTGGTATAAAGAAGGCTGCAATGTTTGAAAATAGGTCATTGTAGAATAGAAAGACTTACATATTAGTCACTTATAGAAAACAAAGAGAAGAAGACATTAAGAAACAGAGTAAGACATTAAGAAACAGAGTTGGTAGGAAGTTCTACTTAGTTTACATTGTTTCCCCTGAAGAGTCAAGAAACAAAAAGGAAGAAAGAAATATCTAAAATGCGTCTGTTAGTTCAATGTATTACTACGTATATATTAGCAAGAAGAAATGCGGATGGGATTAACTGTGTTTCTTGTGTTAATAATGACTCATGCTGCCAGGGAGTTTAAATTGAATCTGCTTTTACTTCAAGATTTTAACCAATATATCTGCTAGAAAAAGCAGCAGATTATAAAAACGTGTGTGTCATTAATGAGGCATCATGGCATCAATTATTCAAGTCACATTTGCACCAAATCTTTAAAGTACTTCTAGCTATTACATGGATAGTTCACCAAAGTGTTCGCAGGAAGGAGAAGCATGAACTGTTTTAGTATTATTCTTAAGACTTGAAAAAAATAATATTATGAAAATCACTAATTAAGTAAAAAAAAGGGGTGTGTGTTAGACACAAAAAAGAACCAAGTCTAAAAACTGCTTTTACAATTAGTTAGAGCTCTGGACTTGTGAAGTTTATCAAGAAGACCAGTAAATAAAAAGAAAGAATCTTAAAGAAAAGGGAGCACACTATACAGAACTTCTGTTAATTGTTTTGGACCATTGAACATCAACAAAATCAGCCAATAAAAGAGGGGAGTGTTCAAGGAAAGGCAGCAGATTGTAAACAACTGCTTTTAACGTTTCTTAGAACTTTGAACCAGTGAGTGTCATTATAGAACTCAGTAGATAAAGAAGGTAAAAATATAAACAGTGAATTGTAACATACTGTACTCCAAAAACTGCTTATAATTTTTATTTTTTTTCTCGGTCACTGAATATCATCACCCTGCATATAAAGTAGGGGAAAAAGGAAAATCAGGAGACTAGAAGGCATGACTTTGAACTTCATAATGAACTCAGAACTAGTGACTATCGGCAAGAAAATTACTAATTAAAACAAGGGGAAGGGAATATCTAGAAAAAGCAGCATAGTGTAAAGAAGTGCATTTAATGTTATTTTAGCTGTAAACTACTGAATGTCTTCCAAGAAAATCTGAGTGTAAAGGTGAAGGGTAATTAAGGACAAGCAGAGTGGAAATATGACGAAGTGTTGCTTTTACCATGTGTCTCCTGTTATGTAAAGAGGAACCGGGGGAGGAGGATGTCTTATTCTTATTACCACAACAGAGAATGGCCAGATAATAATCACACCCCCAAAACAAAACCCTTCCGATGGCCCCTGGTGCTCTTTTTCCACCGCGGAAAGAAGGCAAATGGCAATGGTAAAACAGGTATGTAACAGGATGAAATATTCACAAAAGAGATTGTGAAGTAATACCTATATTAATATGGTGACTCTTATGAATATATATATATATATATATATATATATATATATATATATATATATATATATATATATATATATATATATATATATATATATAATTACACAGGCAGTTAATAGGAATAAATAGAGAGGTAAATATGTAAATAGATGAATAATGATATAGTAAATTTTGATACATATAGTTTATATTCAGAGAGGTGTCTTCAGTTAAACTTAAGGTAACTAATAAGAATGAATAGATTGAAAAAATAAAGGAAATGGATAACTTAAACTAATATCTTCAATGATATAATAATTTGTGAGAAAGTGTAACACAATTAAAATTTTATTTCTATAAATACATATAATGTGAAGAATAAGATAACAAAAAAATTATCCATATATGTGGACAATGAATACAGAAGAAATAGTTCATAAACACAATAAATGAGCAAATTATTAAAAATAATAGTATTGATTATCATTAACCATGTTAATAATAATGATAATAATAATAATAATAATAATAATAATATAATTTTTTCCTCTTTCACTACTCCCATTCCCATGTATACATAGGGTCGGTGTTTCTGATTGTGCTTCTCCATATACCTCGGTTTTGAGTGTGATCTCTCAGCCCTTTCTCCCTTATTTCTTCAATCACTTAATCCATCTACTTTGCTTTGACCATCTTTTCACTCTTCTTTCAACTTCCATCCTTATCACCACTGCAGTCTTCTTTCTGGCACTTTCTTTGAAAATTCTGTTATGTTTGTGGTTCCTATAATTTTTTGTTGCTGATCTTGTCCATTTTTGTATGGCACACATCCACCTGATAACATCTAATTTCTTTTCTTGTGCTTTCTTCCTGGCCCATGTTTCACTTTCATAGAGCATTGCTTATCTGACTTCTGTTTTGTAAACCTTCTCTTTAACTTTCACATTTATTTTAAGTTCACATAAAACTCTAGAAATTTCTTCTGGTTCTTCCAGCCTGATGTCACGGTCTAAGTCTCCATTCTCAGCCGCAGTCAATGCTAAATATTTGAATTTATCTGATCTTCTCAGTCTTTCTCCCTTCATTTTAATTTCACTCTCCTCACCTGAATTTACTTTTATATTAGATATTTTGGGGGCTGTCATCTTTAAACCTCTTTCCACAGCATTACCTCTCCAAATTTGTGACTTCCATACCTTTCCTTCTATTCTCGTGCCATACAAAAAATGTGGCAAACAACATATGCCTTGGGGATTGAGATTTTACACATCTTGACAGTGCATCCACGATTAAAGTGATAAAGAATGGGCTTAAAAATGATACTTGATGTTATCCAGTTCTTAACTGATCTTTCCAGTCAAACCTATGCTGCACGTCACCTGTATTCTAGCACTTTCATAAATGTCTTGCACTTGCTTATTTTTCATGCATCTCCATATCTCCTGATGTGTCACTCTATTATATGCCCTCTCCAAATCGATGAATACCATGAGCAGTCCTCTTTGTGTCTCCCAGTGTTTCTCAGTTTTGCCCTAGTTCAAAATTATATTTGTTGTTCCACATCTAGGCATGAAGCTAAACTATTCTGGATCTATTGACTTTTTTCCCCAAGTCTCTTATCTAATATCCTCTCTTGGATCTTCAGTGTGTGTGACATCAACGTAATTTGTAGTTATCACAGTCCTGGATGTCAGCGTTCTCTTTGTAAACCGGTATAATTGTATTATCCTCTCAATCCTCTGGCATTTGTCCTATTTGTAAATCTTCCTCTAAAACACACTTCCTCGCCTCTATTGGTATTTCATGTGGTCCTTTGACCTTCCCATTCTTCATTTTCTTTAATGCAACCTTCACCCCTTTTCTGTCTAATATTAGGCCATCATTTGGAACTCCGTCCTCAGAGAGCACTCTTAGAATTTTCCCCGTTCAAAAGCGATCAAATATTCCTCCTATCTTTTCCAAACCTTTTCTTGGTCATTCATAAGTATACTATTTTCATATTTCATCTGGGTGATCAGAGAAAAATCCCTGGTGGCCTTATCCCAGACCTTTTAATACAGGTACACTCACCTCTTGAAATAACGCGAGGATAGGTTCTCAAAAGGCTCGTGTAATATAAATTACACATAATTTAGATAGTCAGTTTTCATAAAGAATAATGGCAATAGGCAAATATACGTTCTGCGACTGTACATAAACACACTATGCCAAAGAAATGAGATAAGTAAAACATATTTTTCAAGTACATAACGAAGCTGAAATACCTGTAGTTATGTATATTAATAGACAAATAGTGTACAGTATTAAAGATATACATATTTACAAATAAGTACTGTACAGTAAACAAATTAACGCACTCTATTATGCAGTGGGCAACAGGCATACTGGGACACACGTGGTGACGGTGAGCACGTGATTTAAGCGGTAGAAGAGAAGGGGGAAGTAGTAGAACAAACCCCTATCTGCAAGCGTAAACAAAGATAAAATGAAAAAAATTAACAAAAGAAATACTAGAAAACTAATATTTTTTATTCATTATGCAACGCCTGAATTACTGTAAAATAAACGCATTCTACTCACTCTATATATGGTTAGCAACAGGCATGGGACGAGCATGGTGGCGGTGAGCACGTGACTTAAGCGGTAGGAGAAGAGGAGGGGGAAGCGTTAGAACAAACCCCTAGCTGCAAATATAAACAAAGATAAAATAAAAAATGAACAAAAGCAAGAATAGAAAACTCATTTTTTTAATTATTCAAAGCCTGAATATAATAATGTAGTACAGTATTAAAGATATAACATAATAACAAAATATTGCACATGTGTACTAACTCTATATACGATGGGCAACAGGCATACTGGGATGAGCAGGGTGGCAGTGAGGAGGTGACTTAAGTGGAAGGAGAGGAAGGGGGAAAGCTAACCCCTGGTTGTAGTTGGGGTTCATACTGGGTGAAGAGAGACTGAAGCACATGGCAGCATGGTGGGAAACTGCCTCAGAGGCGGTCGCTTGGTTACTGAACTGAACCTTTCTTTTTTTTTTTTTTGCTTTTTCTCGTGTGTGTTATTCTCGGAATTCGATTGTTTTTTGCTATTATTTTCAAGACGCGTTATTCCAATTTTGCGTAAATAGCGAGGTGACTGTAATCCACGACTTATTATAGGGTTCCGTTCCAAGGAATCCTTCATAAGTTGAACATATACATCAATGGTAAAATAGTAGATAGTGACCATAGTTTAGTAAATACAAACAGTATATCATCTTTTTAACCTTTAAAGTACTCATATATTAATTTCTTATTATTTTCTTTGAGAAATAATGCTCTTCTGCAATTAAAAAAAAATTTTGATCATAAAACACATTACTCTTGGTTTTCTTACATAATATGTCCATTTTTATTCTCTCTCTCTCTCTCTCTCTCTCTCTCTCTCTCTCTCTCTCTCTCTCTCTCTCTCTCTCTCTCTCTCTCTCTCTCTCTCTCTCTCTCTCTCTCTCTCTCTTTTTTGCATTATGAATGCCTGATTTCATGTTTAACTTTAATAGGTTTTTGTTTTTCGCTTCTTAAAGTATTATTATTATTATTATTATTATTATTATTATTATAATTATTATTTTAATAATGATTTTTTACATGAGTGTGACACTGGTGACGTAAGGATTTACTTCCTACGTTATATAATTATAATTATGGTAGCGTGGTTGGTGAAAAACATCTTCTTTATATTCGTTTATTCTTATTTTAACATCTATGTACTCAGAGCTCCTATTACTACAGTTCCTGTCACGACTAATTCCTGAGTCCCACCCCCAAAAGGGGGAGGCTAACTCAGCTGTACTGTGTTAACTCTGCTGCTGGCAAGGCCCGGTCTCTAACTCAACTCACTGTGCCTGCCCTGGGTGGTTCTTGAAATACCCCAAGGGCAAGGCGTGGCTTGACATCCAGTCCTGCAAATCAACTCCAGGTTCGAAGTGGAGTCCCGCCTATTTTGGGGAGGGGCTATTCCAACGAGCCTATTGCAAAGGAGTGGGTGGTAATCGCCTATTGCCATTGGGTATCTCCCCCGGGCATGTACTTCACATTTAGGACAAGTGTTTCTGTGTGGTATGGGGAATAAAGGACTGGTTTATATCTCACACCCTCTTGAGATATTTGAACGCCAGATGCCGAGTCCCATGGGACCAGCTATCTATCTTCGTGACCCTTTTTAACCACAGGCCTCATCCTATTACACACTGGAGAGAGTGTTCAATGTTTCCTTTGACACCTAGCCAAAAGTCCTACGACATCCCTCCCCACTACACTGAAATATCTCTTATTTCAGTTTCATCATCCTAAACTAACATTTGTTTACAATAAAAACGGGGCCGAGTTATTTAAGCTATTATCGAAGAAATCCTATTTCTATGAACTCTAAACAAATTACACAAACATAACATATATATAGTACTTCTACAGACAATTAGAGCATGCAGTCTATTTCCTTGTGGGAAATCTTTAACACAAACATATTCTTATATTTAACAAAAGTAACCTTAATCACTATGATTTCAGTGTGTAACTAATAACAAAAATAAATTAAGATCAAAAGTCAGTTTAGATCATAACATTACTTTATCTACTTCTCTTTTTTCTTCAAAAGACAAAATTTGGTTAGTTACAGTAAAAATATAAATCATGTAAAACATTAGCAAACAAATTAAGTAGAGTATTAGCATGTATAAACATGTAAAATGCAATAGACCATAACATCAATAGTAATTTCTATAAGAAACCTTATCTTATAATTTCTACTCTTATTGTTACTATGGGCATTAATTTATTTTAAAATTTGGCCTTAAAACTACTCCTGAAACAAAACATGTTTTACTGTGTGTAAAGTCAAAACATTTACTATTTCGATATGCAATTACTATTCAGAGACCAATTAATATAAAAACTTAATGAACCTAAAGATTAAATCATAATTCAAACAAGAATAATACTAAAGCAAAACTGTGATAATATCTAAGCAAAACTGATATTATTCAAGCAGAAAAGCAACTTATTACTCTTAGTGCAAATCATACAATTTATCAATGGCACTTATTCAGAACTATATCTAAGGGAGACTCTGAGTTTTCGCTTAAAATTATCTTAAAGCTAGTAAAACAAAAAAAAATAAAAATAAAAAAAAAATATTTTGTCTTTTAGCACAGTGGACAAAGACGGTGGGGACATTTTCTTTCCCATTTTTTCAGTTCTAATACGGGGGTAATTTTAATTAACTAATAAGGGATTTTTAAATACCCTTCTTTCTCTCTTCACTGAAGTTTGGACATGTATAGGGATTATTTTTCTTTCTGTTTGAATCCCATCAACGCGTTTACGTGGCTTCTAAAGGTATTATTAAAATATTTTAAAATATTTCTGTGTTTCTTTTCCTCTCTTTTCACTACAGTTATGACATGTATGGGGATTTCCTTGTTTCTGGGATTCATCAATTCGTTTACATGGTTTTTTTTTTTTTAAAGTAGTTTAAAACTTTTATTTCTTTCCTTCCCTTGCTCATGAATTCTTGCTAGGCGCGATTCCACGGTTTCTCTCGGGGATTTCATTTTTTCACTCCCCCGCCGTCCTTGCTGCAGGCCCAGGTTTGTTACCATATCTCCTTTACTCGGATAGGCAAGACAAAAAGGAAGGATGGGCACCTTTCTAATCCTTCCAGCCTGGCTTCCTCGTCCCGCCCTCGGCCGATCTTGACTAAGACCACCACGCAGGAGACCTGCAACGTCACAGCGATTCTCTTCCGTACGGCAATCCACACGTACCTTCGAAGCAGACCTCGGGATGAAAATTTGAACCTCTGTCACTACTACAGTTGTAAGAAAGGTTCCCTATGACTTCAGGGTACCAACAATGGCCATACGTTGGTAATCGAGGCTATACTTTGCCT
>JAXCGZ010006254.1:47500-52500 GCA_037179515.1 Halocaridina rubra | reverse complement strand
ATCCATAGTTTTAAGGACAGGTATGATAAGTATGACTAAGTCTAAAATGGAACCGATGAGGAGACGGGAAGATACGAGCTTTGGGCTCTTTCCCGTAAACACAATTAGGTAATCACAATTAGGTAATCACACACACACACACACACACACACATAGCGGCGGGCAATAGTGCACAATCATTCAGTATCTCTTCAATTTTTCCTTGTGTTTTTGAGTGACTAAGAGTGAAGTGTAAAACTTAAACATAATTTCCCTAAATAAGAAATCCTGCAGAGTATTGTGAGTAAATAATTTGTATTTGTTGTATGACGAGACTGTCCAAAATATTAAAGGAAAAATTGAGAACATTTTCATGAGAGGAAAGAGAAGAAGCTGTCCTGTTCTGCCTTGAAGGAAATTTAGAAGAGTTGCCAGAGGTGAAGCCATCACATCCATTACCTAATTTTTGGTGTAAATTTGGGAGAGCTCTTAAGCCGTTTACCTGATCATGTGGTTCCATATATTGTTAAAATCAGTATCCTTCCCATTTATATTAATTTGATAGTTAGCTTGATACACGAAATAATTGAATAATTAAATAAATACCAAAAATACACCTGCCAACAGTACTGAGTTAAGTTGCCAAGTAGCACAGCTGTCTTATTTTCTTAATTTTTTTCTTTTCTTTTAGCTTTCTCTTTTATTATTTTTTAATTTGTATATATATTGAGTTAAATGTAAAGTCTAATCTTGTGATAACATATCTTGGTTAGCATGTGAGTTTAACAGTTAAGAAGAATATATAGCAGAAACATATTCGAATTTTCCTTCAAGTACACTTTTGTTTTTGTTTGCATCTTTTTATTTTTTATCTTTTTTCCTCGAATACCAAAGTCAAATTTTTAAGTTAGGACCAGAAAAGAGATAAATTGAGTCACTAAATAGCACTTACATGAAGATATAAAAATTCTGTGTGAAGCTTAAGTAAAAGTTTTTCTCTTTTTTTTCTCTTTCTCTTCTTCTTTCTATATTCTGTGAAAGGGAAAACATAAAAATGAGGCCATCTCTGTCCCAAACCTCTCCCACCCACGGGTCGGGAGGAGTTGTAGCTATTAGGAGATTAAAACAGAAAATCAAGGAATTAGAGGCAATGGTTATAAGCCTTGATGATAAAATTCAGAATATGGATAGAAAAATGAAAGAGAATGACACACTCAGAGAGGAAACAGGATTTTTGGAGGAAGCAAATAAAGCACAAGGGCAGGGGAGAAAAGAACTAGAAAAACGAATAAAGAAGCTGGAAGGGGAAAAGAGTGAACTAGAAACCAGAATTTCTAAACAAGAAGATAACAACAAACAGCTGAATGACAACCTAAATGAATTATATGTTAGTTCACTGCTCTCTTCTGAGAGAGACGAGATTGCAGCTTGGAAAGTCCAGATTAAGGAAAACATTGAACAGTTTAGAAAAGAGTTCCAGGAGCTGAATATGGAACATGATACCATGAGAACTTCCTTTGCTAATGCACTAAAGAGTAATGTGGCAGTAAAGGAGGCTGTAAAGATGATGGCACTGGAAAACATACAAACAGTTGACTATAAAGAGACAGTATTAAAAAAAATGAAAGTCGTTGTGATGAAAAGGGCAAATCCACTGATTAAACAGGCACTTGATAAAGAGACGACAGTGGTAATCTCAGGCATAAGCGAATCCCAGGAGCCAACATGGCAGGGGAGACTTGAAGAAAATAAAGCTAGGGTTGTAGACCTGATAAGAAAGCTTGGAGTAGTTTTTGGTCCTGAGGATGTTGTAAACATACACCAACTAGGTAAATATTCGAGGGAAGGAAAGCCGAGACCAACAAAAGTAACCTTTGAGAGAGGGGAAACATGTAGGGAAATATTGTTGATAAAAAAAGTCTAAAAGACCTTCAAGAATTCAAAGAAGTGTTCATTAGACAATACAGAACACAGGAAGAGATGGGAAAGATCAAAAACTTGTTGCAAGAGGCAAGAAGGTTAAATGATGAAAGAAATGAAGAAGAGAAGAAAAAATTTCATTTCAGAGTTCTTCCAGACAAAGGGGAGATAAAGTAGATAATAACAGAAGATCAGGGGATGGGGCCTCATTAAGATTGTTATACACAAATGCTGATGGATTAGCTGGTAAGGCAGTAGAATTAAAAGATAGGATTCACAACAGTAAGGCAAATATAGTAGCAATTACAGAGACTAAGTTGAGTGAGGACATAAACAGTGTCAAAGTTTTTCCTAAGGGCTTCAGAATATTAAGGGTTGAAATATCTGAGAGGACTGGTGGAGGGTTAGCACTGCTCATAAGTGAAAGGATTCAAGTTGAAGAAATAAACTTGGCTATAGAAAGTGAGTTCAAGGAATTTCTTGTTGCTTGCATAACTACTGGGTCAGAGAGCATTATAATAACTGTTGTATATAACCCTCCAAGGAACCATAATAGGCTAGAAGTTTATGAAGAAAGTCATATAGGTACTATTGAAGTCATAAACTCAGTTGTTAACATGGCATGGGAAAAAAATGTAGGATTTTGATTATGGGAGATTTTAATCATAAAGAGACAGATTGGATAAATCTTGACCCACACAGTGGTGAGGACTCATTCGGGGCAAGATTCCTAGATTGCGTACAAGGGAATTTCCTACACCAACATGTAATGGAACCAACGAGGGCCAGGGGTGTGGATGAGCCATCACAACATGATCTAGTATTCACAGATAATGTGTTGGATATTGAAAAAATTGAGTATGAACCACCAATTGGAAAGAGTGACCACTGTGTGTTGTTGATGGAGTGTATCATTGAAGATATTCTTCCTGAGAGTAGAGGCACTGAGGACATGAGGAGGAACTATCCGAAAGGAGATTACATCAAAATGAATGAGCTTTTTGCAGTTATTGACTGGAGAACCTTATTTTACAACAAATCTGTACAAGAAATGTATGACATCTTTTGTGAGAAATATGGGAAGATAGTAGATTGCTGCATACCTGTCACCAAAGTAGATGTAATTCATGCCAGAGAGAAATGGTTCGATAATGAGTGTAAAAGAGCTAAGGAGTGGAGAGACAAATGTTGGAAAAGGTATAGGAGGAGAAAAAACATAAATGCCTATCAAACCTACAAAAGAGCAAGAAATGACTACCTAAGTAAAAGGAGAGAGGCAGAGAGAGACTATGAGAGGGACATCACCAGGAAGGCTAAATAAAATCCCAAGCTTTTCCACAGCTTTATCAGAGGAAAACTTAAGGTAAAAGAACAGGTTTTAAGGCTAAAGAGAGCGGATGGAAGCATTACTGAGACGGATGAAGAGATCTGCAAAGATTGAAACAAGGAGTTTCAGTCAGTATTTACAGTAGAAAATACCCCACCCCCTCAGATTGCAGAGATAGAAGCTCAAGGGCCGGTATTAGAGAACATCAACCAAACAGCCACAGAGGTATGCAAAGCACTGATGGATTTAGATGTTCATAAAGCTACAGGTCCTGATGACATATCCCCTCATGTGCTTAAAAAATGCGCAAACTCAATATCAGTGGCTCTAAGTATCATTTTTAAAATGTCACTGGAGTCAGGGGAGATTTGAAGATGCTGGAAACAAGCAAATGTGATACCTATCTTCAAAAAGGGAAGGAGGGATACGGCTCTGAACATATAGACCAGTTTCGTTGACCAGCATAGTTCACAAAGTTATGGAGAAACTACTAAGGAAACATATCTCTCTTCACTTGGAATCCTTCAACTTTTTGTCAGTGAGGCAACATGGCTTCAGAGAAGGTAGATCAACAGTAACAAACTTATTAGAAGTTTATGATGAGGTAAGCCGAATCTTACAGGAAAGAGAGGGCTGGGCAGATTGCATATTCCTAGACTTCCAGAAAGCGTTTGACACTGTTCCACAAGGGAGACTTATTAGGAAGCTGCAAGCAATGGCTAGAATAGGTGGAAATGTTTTGGAATGGATAAAAACTTACTTAGAAGGAAGGGAAAAGAGGGTTAGAGTAAGACACCCAGTGTCTGAATGGAGAAGAGTTAGTAGTGGAGTTGCACAGGGTTCAGTTTTAGGGCCACTTTTGTTCCTTGTATATGTAAATGACCTACCAGAGTCTGTAAATTCATTCAAGAATATCTTTGCAGATGATGCAAAGCTTGTGAAGAAAGTAAAAAACGAGAACAATGGTAGAGAACTTCAGGAGGATCTAAATAATCTGCATGAGTGGTCAGAAAAGTGGCTAATGAAATTCAATACTTCAGAATGTAAGGTAATGAGAATGGGTACAAGTGCAAAAAGGCCCAAGCTTGACTACTCGGTGGTTGGAGTACAACTTCAAGAGACAGAAAATGAGAGAGATAGAGGAGTAAACATACTGGCAGATTTGTCTCCAGAAATACATATAAATGACATAGTAAGGGCAGCATATGCATTCTTATCAAATGTAAGGGTAGCCTTCAGGCACATGGACAAGGAAATGTTCAGAAATATTTATGTAACCTATGTGAGGCCAAAACTCGAATATGCAGCTCCCTTTTGGAATCCACACTTGAAAAAGCAATTAGCTAAGCTTGAAAAAGTTCAAAGACATGCCACGAAGCTGGTGCCAGAAATATGCAATCTCAGTTATGATGAGAGGCTGAGGGAATTAGACTTACCATCACTCGAAACTAGAAGAGTGAGGGGGGATATGGTGACAGTCTTTAAATTCCTTCATGGTTATGATAGAGTGGATAGGGATCGATATTTTGATATGGCCGGCTGTAGAACTAGAGGTCATAGTTTGAAGCTTCGTAAGAAAACTTCTTTGCAGGATGTAAGGAAATACTTTTTCAGTGTTAGAGTAGTTGATAATTGGAATTGGCTAAGCGAGGAGGTAGTTAATGCTATCGCCATCCATAGTTTTGGGCTCTTTCCCGTAAACACAATTAGGTAATCACAATTAGGTAATCACACACACACACACACACACATATATGTATATATATATATATAT
>JAXCGZ010006254.1:37500-40000 GCA_037179515.1 Halocaridina rubra | reverse complement strand
CTATTCTATGATATTTCACTTTGTATTATAAATATATATACTTGCTTGTATATTTCCTTATTTATTTAGCACATTTCTTTCTATCTCAATATCTCTTTCTTTCTGTATGCGAATCATCTCTTTTTCTCACGACGGCAGATAAGAGTAATAATGGAGTTAGTGAGTGTGTGTGTGTTTACCTAATCGTGTTCACTGGAAAGAACCTTAAGCTCGTAACTCCCCGTCGCATTATAGTTTTTTTCTTTTTAATACATGACACTTATATATGGCCATAAAACTATGTGAATGTGTGCATGGACGATCTTATGTAACTTTTCAGCATAACTCAACATGACACAGGCTTAGTGTCTTCCGTACATGTTATTCATAAGCTGTAAGAGTATATTCGCAAATTTTGTAGAGAAAAGACCAAGGAGAACTAAGTGTATTATATAGCTTGACCCTTGTGTCAGAATAACTTATAACACTGACCTCTCATTTCCATGTCTGTATAAAATGGCCTCACGACCCCTTATAAGGGAAGAGGGCGAGTCATTGCATTCACCCTTCACCAGAACAACCTTCATAGGCAACACTGTTTCACTCATGGCCAAATAAGTCCATCTCCCTTATTAAAAAAACGTGCGATCATTCTCCTCCTTTTCACTGAGCAATGTTCCAGACGTCATATAACAGAAATAGAGTGAGAATATTTACACACTGTATTCAAAAGACATCAATATTAAGGTATTAGCTTATATTCCAGATGGTGTTGGCAACAATGAATGTCAGTGTGACCACACTGGCACTGCTTGTTTTATGCTCCATGATGCCATTTATTAGGGGAGACTACGTTGTCAAATCCATACTTTGTGATGACATTAAAGCTATCTGTGAACATAACAATCTTCCTTACGTGAGTATTATTACATATAATTAACGTCTTTGAATGTGATAAGAAACAAGGATTCTTTTGGGTTGAAAATAGTAGTGCATTTTTATTATATATATATATATATATATATATATATATATATATATATATATATATATATATATATATATATATATATATATATATATATATATGTGTGTGTGTGTGTGTGTGTGTGTGTGTGTGTGTGTGTGTGTGTGTGTGTGTGTGTGTGTGTGTGTGTGTGTGTGTGTGTGTGTGTGTGTGTGTGTGTGTGTGTGTGTGTGTGTGTGTGTGTGTGTGTGTGTGTGTGCGTGCGCGCGCGCACACACACACACACACACACACAAAGTTATAGAGAAACTACTAAGGAAACATATCTCTCTTCACTTGGAATCCTTCAACTTTTTGTCAGTGAGGCAACATGGCTTCAGAGAAGGTAGATCAACAGTAACAAACTTATTAGAATTTTATGATGAGGTAAGCCAAATCTTACAGGAAAGAGAGGGCTGGGCAGATTGCATATTCCTAGACTTCCAGAAAGCGTTTGACACTGTTCCACATGGGAGACTTATTAGGAAGCTGCAATCAATGACTAGAATAGGTGGAAATGTTTTGGAATGGATAAAAACTTACTTAGAAGGAAGGGAACAGAGGGTTAGAGTAAGACACTCAGTGTCTGAATGGAGAAGAGTTAGTAGTGGAGTTCCACAGGGTTCAGTTTTAGGGCCACTTTTGTTCCTTGTATATGTAAATGACCTACCAGAGTCTGTAAATTCATTCATGAATATGCTTGCAGATGATGCAAAGATTGTGAAGAAAGTAGGAAACGAGAACAATGGTAGAGAACTTCAGGAGGATCTAAATAATCTGCATGAGTGGTCAGAAAAGTGGCTAATGAAATTCAATACTTCAAAATGTAAGGTAATGGGAATGGGTACAAGTGCAAGAAGGCCCAGGCTTGACTACTCGGTGGCTGGAGTACAACTTCAAGAGACAGAAAATGAGAGAGATCTAGGAGTAAACATACTGGCAGATTTGTCTCCAGAAATACATATAAATGGCATAGTAAGGGCAGCATATGCATTCTTATCAAATGTAAGGGTAGCCTTCAGGCACATGGACAAGGAAATGTTCAGAAATATTTATGTAACCTATGTGAGGCCAAAACTCGAATATGCAGCCCCCTTTTGGAATCCACACTTGAAAAAGCACATAGCTAAGCTTGAAAAAGTTCAAAGACATGCCACGAAACTGGTGCCAGAAATACGCAATCTCAGTTATGATGAGAGGCTGAGGGAATTAGACTTGCCATCACTCGAAGCTAGAAGAGTGAGGGGGGGATATGGTGACAGTCTTTAAATTCCTTCATGGTTATGATAGAGTGGATAGGGATCGATATTTTGATATGGCTGGCTGTAGAACTAGAGGTCATAGTTTGAAGCTTCGTAAGAAAACTTCTTTGCAGGATGTAAGGAAATACTTTTTCAGTGTAAGAGTAGTTGATAATTGGAATTGGCTAAGCGAGGAGGTAGTTAATGCTATCTCAATCCATAGTTTTAAGGACAGGTATGATAAGTATGACTAAGTATAAAATGGAACCGATCA
>JAXCGZ010006254.1:30000-32500 GCA_037179515.1 Halocaridina rubra | reverse complement strand
TATATATATATATATATATATATATATATATATATATATATATATATATATATATATATATATATATATATATATATATATATATATATATATATATATATATGCAACTAGGAGTGGTCCAGACAGTTCCAGGTTGAATCTTTCTTCAGGACGGTTCTTTCCTCATGCCTACATCTACACTGAATATTCTGGCATATTCATTACACATCTCTTGCTATTCCATTACATATGACAAGTCACAACATTCTGCACATCTGTCTCTTTTACTTTCCTTTTCCTCACATTTTGTCATTATTTATGGAAGGTTCACAACTAATGGCCCCCAGTACTTGGCATAGTGGGGTGCGAAGAATCTCCGGGGATCGTGTTGACTCCACCATTGGCTTGAGGGCAGACACGCCTGGTGGTAGTAATGGTTCTGCTCTTAACCTTGCACCTCCTAATAGATCTGCTTCTTTCACTCTTCACTATTCAGACATTCGTGGGCTGAACTCTAATCTTTCGTCTGTGTAACAGCACTTGGGCACTTTGCTCCCTAACGTCCTCCTCCTATCTGAAACCCAGTTGTCTATATATGCTTCCACTGACCCTTTCCAAGTCTCCCACTATAATCTGTATACTCGTTTTCGTTCCAAAGGTGGGGTCTGTGCTTACTGCAAGATTAACACTCCTACTGTGAGGCTCATGGGCCTTGAATCTCCTGATTTTGATGTTCTCTGGCTAAAAGTCTATCTCTCCACTACCACTATCATCCTTTGCTTATGCTACTGTTCTCCAAACTCCACCGAGTTTGTGTCTTTCTTTGAATATCTCTCCTCGTGCCATGAGTCCTTGCTATCTTCTCACCCACATGGCGAAGTTCTCTACATTGGAGACTTCAATGTACACCACAGTGAGTGGCTTCATTCTTCTCACACTGATGTGGGAGGAAGCGAGGCTCTTGCTTTCTCTATTACTCACGATCTGGAGCAAATTATCAAACACCCTACTCGTGTTCCTGATCGTCACGAACGTGCTGCTAACACTCTTGACCTTTTTTTTACTTCTAACCCTTCAAACTACTCTTATTCCGTGCTTTCCCCTCTTGGTAAATCTGACCACTCTATGATCTCTGTCTCTTCCATTTTCACTCCCCCACCACCAATCCCTCCTACTCAACGCCGCCTTTGGCACTTCGAGCGAACTCAGTATGAAAATTTGCGTAACTTTCTCTTTGATTTTCCATGGGATAACTACTGCTTTTGGTCCCACAACCCTGATCGGGTAGCTGTAAAAGTTGCCGAGATCGTGACCGCGGGAATGGAGGCGTACATCCCCTCTTCTACAAAAACTTTCTCTCCCCCTAAACCTTGGTTTGACCGTGCCTGCTCCATGGCTATCCAGGCTAGGAATCAGGCTCACCGATCTTACCAAGCCTCTCCTTCCGATTTAACTCGCTCTGCTTTTATTATAGCTAGGAATCGCTGTACAGCTCAGATTCGAAGGTCTAAGGCTTCCTTTATAAGAGTGAAAGTTAATGACCTTAACTCCTCTCCCACTGACAAATGCTTCTGGTCCTTAGCCAAAAACCTCTCCAAAAACTTCTGTAACTCAAGCTTTCCCCCTCTCATTCGTTCTGATGGTTCTATAGCTTGCTCTCCCACTGACAAAGCCACTCTCTTTGGCTCTCATTTTTCTGCCAACTCTTCTATCAACGATTCCAGTGCACCTGTTCCTCATCCTTTACCCCTCTCTAACTCTATGCCCTCCCTTATCCTTTCTTCACGCAAAGTTCATAAGGTTCTTCGCTCACTAAAGACAAACAAGGCATCTGGTCCCGATAGTATCCCTGCAAGGTTCCTTAAGGAGTTTGCAGATGAACTGGCTCACGTGCTTTGCCGTCTTTTTCGCCTCATTCTGTCAACCAGTATCTATCCTTCATCTTGGAAGCATGCTCTAGTTCAACCTGTTCCTAAGAAGGGTGACCGCTCCATTCCTTCTAACTACCGACCTATTGCTCTAACCTCCTCTATTGCTAAAGTTTTCGAATCTTTGCTCAATGCTCACTTCTTGAAACGACTTGAATCTAACTCACTTATCTCCGATCACCAGTACGGCTTCCGCAAGGCAAGATCCACTGGTGATCTCCTGTCCTATCTTACTCATGTATGGTCATCTTCTCTGAGGAACAATGGGGAATCCTTTGTCGTCGCCCTTGATATCTCTAAGGCTTTTGACAGAGTCTGGCACAAGGCTCTGTTGGCCAAACTCCCTGCCTATGGCTTTACCCCTTCTTTCTGTTCTCTGATTTCCAGTTTTCTTACTGACCGTTCTATATCTGTAGTTGTTGATGGCGCGACATCTAGCCCTTTCTTTGTGTCCAGTGGTGTTCCACAGGGCTCTGTTCTTTCACCTACTCTCTTCCTTCTCTTCATCAATCATCTTCTACAATCCCCATCTTCCTCTCTTCTTCATGCCTTGGCTGATGATTCTACCCTTCACTTTTCCTCTGCCTTTTCTT
>JAXCGZ010006254.1:15000-25000 GCA_037179515.1 Halocaridina rubra | reverse complement strand
TATATATATATATATATATATATATATATATATATATATATATATATATATATATATATATATATATATATATATATATATATATACTACATATATTAATTCTTGATTTCAATACCTCTCTTAGAGAAAAATTTTCTTAAGTATATCAATACAAAATGCAATTTGTACACACTTTGCGCTAAACGTGATTAAAAAAAGCAACAGTTTCTTAATTGTTAGCAGTGTCTTCTCATCTGAAAAATATACTATGTTGAAAAAATTTCATTTGCTTTTCAGTAGAGTAATGCTAATGAATTATATATCATATGTTATCATCATGTTCAAATAAATATTCTTAAGCAAGACATCACTCATTGAGTGTGATATATATGTATATATATATATATATATATATATATATATATATATATATATATATATATATATATATATATATAATATATATATATATATATATATATATATATATATATATATATATATATATATATATATATATATATATATATATATATATATATATATATATATATATATATATATATACTTATATATGTGAAAACATGAATCATTTTTTTACCCCGACCGGGACTCGAACCTAGGACTTATGATTACTAAGTCAAGGCGCTACCACTACACCACAGAAATTTAAAAGGAACCCAACCTTATAGCTTATATCTGCTATACATAGGAATGAACGCATTCTAACTGAATGCCACTATGTTCATATTACAGATTCCCCAACCTCACTCGTGGCTTCATTTTAGCATTTAATTCAAATCCCAATCTCATTCGGGCCATGAAATTATCAAATAAGCACATTACATATGTGAAAACGTGAATCATTTTTTACCCCGACCGGGACTCGAACCTAGGACTTATGATTACTAAGTCAAGGCGCTACCACTACACCACAGAAGGTTAAAAGGAACCCAACCTTATAGCTTATATCTGCTATACATAGGAATGAACGCATTCTAACTGAATGCCACTATGTTCATATTACAGATTCCCCAACCTCACTCGTGGCTTCATTTTAGCATTTAATTCAAATCCCAATCTCATTCGGGCCATGAAATTATCAAATAAGCACCTTACATATGTGAAAACATGAATCATTTTTTACCCCGACCGGGACTCGAACCTAGGACTTATGATTACTAAGTCAAGGCGCTACCACTACACCACAGAAGGTTAAAAGGAACCCAACCTTATAGCTTATATCTGCTATACATAGGAATGAACGCATTCTAACTGAATGCCACTATGTTCATATTACAGATTCCCCAACCTCACTCGTGGCTTCATTTTAGCATTTAATTCAAATCCCAATCTCATTCGGGCCATGAAATTATCAAATAAGCACATTACATATGTGAAAACATGAATCATTTTTTACCCCGACCGGGACTCGAACCTAGGACTTATGATTACTAAGTCAAGGCGCTGTGGTGTAGTGGTAGCGCCTTGACTTAGTAATCATAAGTCCTAGGTTCGAGTCCCGGTCGGGGTAAAAAATGATTCATGTTTTCACATATGTAATGTGCTTATTTGATAATTTCATGGCCCAAATGAGATTGGGATTTGAATTAAATGCTAAAATGAAGCCACGAGTGAGGTTGGGGAATCTGTAATATGAACATAGTGGCATTCAGTTAGAATGCGTTCATTCCTATGTATAGCAGATATAAGCTATAAGGTTGGGTTCCTTTTAACCTTCTGTGGTGTAGTGGTAGCGCCTTGACTTAGTAATCATAAGTCCTAGGTTCGAGTCCCGGTCGGGGTAAAAAATGATTCATGTTTTCACATATGTAATGTGCTTATTTGATAATTTCATGGCCCGAATGAGATTGGGATTTGAATTAAATGCTAAAATGAAGCCACGAGTGAGGTTGGGGAATCTGTAATATGAACATAGTGGCATTCAGTTAGAATGCGTTCATTCCTATGTATAGCAGATATAAGCTATAAGGTTGGGTTCCTTTTAACCTTCTGTGGTGTAGTGGTAGCGCCTTGACTTAGTAATCATAAGTCCTAGGTTCGAGTCCCGGTCGGGGTAAAAAATGATTCATGTTTTCACATATGTAATGTGCTTATTTGATAATTTCATGGCCCGAATGAGATTGGGATTTGAATTAAATGCTAAAATGAAGCCACGAGTGAGGTTGGGGAATCTGTAATATGAACATAGTGGCATTCAGTTAGAATGCGTTCATTCCTATGTATAGCAGATATAAGCTATAAGGTTGGGTTCCTTTTAACCTTCTGTGGTGTAGTGGTAGCGCCTTGACTTAGTAATCATAAGTCCTAGGTTCGAGTCCCGGTCGGGGTAAAACAAAAATGATTCATATATATATATATATATATATATATATATATATATATATATATATATATATATATATATATATATATATATATATATATATATATATATATATATATATATATATATATATATATATATATATATATATATATATATATATATATATATATATATATATATATATATATATATATATATATATATATATATATATATATATATATATATATATATATATATATATATATATATATATATATATATATATATATATATATATATATATATATATATATATATATATATATATATATATATATATATATATATATATATATATATATATATATATATATATATATATATATATATATATATATATATATATATATATATATATATATATATATATATATATATATATATATATATATATATATATATATATATATATATATATATATATATATATATATATATATATATATATATATATATATATATATATATATATATATATATATATATATATATATATATATATATATATATATATATATATATATATATATATATATATATATATATATATATATATATATATATATATATATATATATATATATATATATATATATATATATATATATATATATATATATATATATATATATATATATATATATATATATATATATATATATATATATATATATATATGTATATATGTATATATGTATATATGTATATATATATATATATATATATATATATATATATATATATATATATATATATATATATATATATATATATATATATATATATATATATATATATATATATATATATATATATATATATATATATATATATATATATATATATAGATGGATAGATAGAAGGACAGAGAGATAGGTAGATAGAAAAATAGATAGATTGAGAGAGTTTATACACATACACATGAATCTTTGAAGGAACAAATACGCATACATCTCGTAATTGTAAAACTTACTGAGATGTATGTATTCAAAATTACTTTTCTGTTTTTTTTTTTTTACCCTACAGGAACACGATAACAAAACAATATGTGGTGACAAAGAGCGTTTTCTAAATCCCAAAGTTTGCAACTGTGGTCACAGATGCATTAAAGATCTGGGTGAGTGGAACTTAAAATTCTTGTTATCTGTTTAAACACGTTCTGTGATTTGGTTTCCTCCTTTTAATGTCTCCCGTCATGCATCGGAGGATAGAAAAAGTGGATGGGAGTATGTACTATGCCTGTGATTGCCATCCGAGGTGCCGTGGCACCCTGCGGTGCCATGAAATGGACTAGGGGTGTCGTAGTATTCTGGATCGATAAAGTACTTAAAATTTAAAATGTTGCTGCAAGAACGCTTAGCACTTAGAAAGTAGGTGGTGGTTGCTGTCAGTGATGAAAGCAGTGGAGCTACCATGTGTGCGCCAAATGGCATTTGTAAGTCTTTCATTTTCATATGCTCTTAAGAAAAGATTAGCCCCAAATCCTCGGGAAGGCTTGAGGATTTGGGGATATTTCGAACAAGGATCACTAATCCCCTCATCCTTTTTATTCTGAAGCAATAATGTCTTGCTGTCTTATAAATATCTGGTGAGTTTCTTTGGTTATGGCATTAATCCCTTCATGACAAACATTGTTTCTCTGGCCAATTGCGGATTTAAGTTTTCTGTAATACTGACTCTTTCGGACAAGGCTCACCAGTCCCCTCACCCTTTTAACTCTTTTCGACAGTAATGACCTGCTAAATTATGATAATCTGTCGGCTTTCTTTGGTTATGTCATTCATCCCTTTATGACTAACATTACTTTTCCGGCCAACTGCAGATTAAAGCTTTGAGTAATATTGGCACTTTTTCAGTGGACTGTAACAAGGGTAATTATAAAATACTTCTAAGTAGGACAGGCAGTAGTCAATAACCAAATATTGTCCATACCGCACTGAGAAAACTGCTCCTTATTCAGGAAGCAAACACTCATTTCCAGATTGCATCATCGAATCAAACAATCCCTTGTCTTTATTCATCCATACTTCAAGGTACTACTTTCATTATTCTTTTTTTTCCCCTAAAATATGCTGAGAATCAATATTTTAAGGATTCATTTTGGCATTAAGTCTTAATTGTTTGATAACTGCATGGTTAGTAGGGTGGCCATGGTAACAACCACCCATCGCAATACTACAGCTGAAGGTATTTCAAGCTTAACTAGGACTGGCCAAGACATCTCCATGATAAGTCTTCTTTCAGGCATGGTTCTTTCTCTATGCTTTCTTCTAAAGTGAATATTCTGGTGTATTCATTACACATCTCTTATTATACCATTACTTTTGACAAGTCACAATGGTCACATCTCTTTTCTCTTTGCTTATTTTTTCACCTCTTCTATAATGAGCGAAGGTTCACTACTTATAGTTCCCAATACCGGCGTGGAAGGGTGCTAAGAATTTTCGAGGATTTTGTTGACTCCACTATTAGTGCAAAGGTAGACATGCTTGGTGGTAGTAATGGTCTTGCTCACAACCTTGCACCCTCCGATAGATCTGCTTCTTTCACTCTTTACTTTTCTAACATCCGTGGTCTGAACTCCATTCTTCATTTGAGGGGCAATATTTGGGTACATCCCTCTCTAACTTCCTCTTACTTTCTAAAACCCTGACCCATTTCAAATCTCTCACTTTAACCTGTATTCTCGTTTCCGTTTCAAAGGTGGGATCTGTTCCTACTGTAACACTAAAACACCTATTGCAAGATTCCTGGATCTTGAATCTCCTGACTCTGATTTCTGTGATCGAAGATCTATCTCTCCACTACCACTATATTTCTGCAACTGCTTTCTTAAGTCCATTGACTTTGTTTCCTTCTTTGAATATCTGTTCTTTTGCCAAAGGTCCTTATTATCATCTCGTCCACATACTGAAATTCTCTATATTGAAGACTTCATTGTACACCACAGTGAGTGGCTCCATTCTTCTCATACTAATGTGGGAAGAAGTGAGCCATTGCTTTCTCTGTTGCTAAAGATCTGGAGCAGATTATTAAACATCCTATTATTATTGACGATTGCCATGAGCATGCAAATATCACTCTTAATCTATTCTTTACTTCTAATCCTGCAAGCTATTCATATTCTGTACTCTCCCATCTTGGTAACTCTGACCACTATGTGATCTCAATCTCCTTCATTTTCGTTAACCCTTCTTCAGTTCCTCCTACTCAGAGCCGCCTTTGGCATTTCGAGTGTATTCTATGTGGATATTTGCGTAACTTTCTCTTTGACTTCCCATGGGATGACTACTGCTTTCGGACCCACAACCTTGATCAGCTAGCCCTTAAATTTGCCGAGATCATAACCTCGGGAATGGAGGCATTCATTCACTCCTCTATCAAAACTTTTTCTCCCCCTGATCCTTAGTTTGACAGTGCCTACTCCATGGCTATGCAGACCAGGGATCGGGCATACCAGTCGTACCAAGCCTTCCTTCAGATTTATCTAGTGCAGCTATTATAGCAGCTAGGAATCATTGCACTGCTCAGGTTCGAAGGTCCAATTCTAAAGCTTTCTTTTTAAGAAGGAAAGGCGATGACCTTCACTCCTCTTCTGATGATAAATGTTCTTAGCCCAAAACCTCTCCAAAAACTTCTCTAACTCAAACTTTCCCTCTCTCATTCGTACTGATGGTTCTGTGGTTTGCTCTCCCATTGACAAAACCACTCTATTTTCTCATATTTTTTTCTGCCAACACTTCCATAAGTGAATCCAGAGCATTTGTTCCTTGTACTTTACCACTCTTTAACCATAAGCCATCCTTTCTTTGCTCTCTAAAGGTAAACATGGAATGATGGTTTCCCTATTTTTTATGAATGTGACACCGACACAGGCAAGAAAACTGTCATCAATAGGCCTGGGCACCAAGAAGACACTGAGATAAAGAAAAACTAGAAGTTTAATGACAAGGCAGAAATACGTGAATGATACATAATAGGAAAATGACAGGCTAAAAGAATAGTCACTGTAATGAAGAGCTTGGGATATGACATCATTAGGCACTGAAATGATGATAAATTCGCTTTTTGAATGAAGGTAGGTCATAAGAATTAGGAAAAACAGAAGGAGGAAATGATTTCCAGAGTCTAGAGGTGGAATAGAAGAAGCATTCATTGCTCTGACCAATCCTCGAGCTACAAATCTCGACTATTACCTGTGAGAAGAGGCCGCTTGGCGAGTGTTACACGGCCTTGGCAGTGGGAGAGGGATGCAAGTCGCCAATTCCTCAGGGCAGTCATGGAAGTAGAAATGATAGAAAAGAGAAAAGGATAATGTCTTATGATGAAGAGAGATTCCAGATTAAAAGTAAGAGAAGGTTTATTGATGAGTCTGATCACCTTAGCTTCAACCCTAGTAAGGAGATAAGTATAAGAAGAAGCATCCAGATGTGAGAGCAGTATTCTAGTCAGAGATGATTAAGCCCTTTATAGATGTAAACTAACTATAAAAAGAAGAAAAAAATATGAAAACTAAACAGAACTTCCCATTTTTTAGTTGCAGCGTTAGAAATTTGGATTATGTGACTCCTCAAAAAGAAATTAGAGGTAATTTGGATTCCTATATTATAAATTAAATAAGAGGGTAGATTTCATGTGTTTCAAAACCAATAGGGCTATCAGGGAGAGAAGATAAAGATATATCCAGAAGCTATGTCTTTGAGGAATAAAATTTAACTAAATTTTGTATATCCCACTGTAATTTGGAGTTGAGAGTTGGAGAAAGCGTAATATGAGACTGATTACAAGTAGCAGATGAAGGTTGTTAAGAGAAAGGAGAGGAAAAATGAAAGGTTGAATGGTCGCAAAAGCGTGGAGCAGAAAGGAGGATGGGGACTGGAGAATATTGTTGATGAAAGCAGGAACAGAAAGTGTGAAAGAACGGAACCCTGGAGAACACCACTGATGCCTGGAAGTGAGCTAGATGCTGAGCAGTCAAAAACCACAAATATAAAAGCTAAGAAATAAACTGGAAATCAGAGACCAGAGAAACTGGGTAAACTTATTAGCAGGATATTTAGCCAACTCTCTCTCAAAAGCCTTAGAGATATCAAGGGCAACAATAAAGGATCCCTCATATTTCTTCGAGGAAGATGATAATAGATGAGTGAGATAGGCTAAGGGGTCACCAGTGGATCTTGCTTGCAGAACCCGTACTGGTGGTAAGAAATAAGTGAGTTACATTGAAGATGTTCGTGAAGTAAGAATTGTGCAAAATTTTGAATGCTTTAGCGATAGCAGAGGGTCGGGCAATAGGACGATAGTTGGAAGGAATAGAATGGTCACTCTTTTTAAGAACGGGCTGAACTAGAAGGTTCTTCCAAGATGAAGGATAGATACTAGCTGAGAGAATGTGGCAAAAAAGACTGCAAAGCACGTGAGGCAGTTCATCTGTAAACTCCTCAAGGAACTTTGCAGGGATACCATCGGAACCAGATGCCTTGATCGTCCGTAGAGAATGAAGAACCTTATGAACGTTGTATGAAGAAAGAATAGGGGGGAATAGGGTTAGAGAGGGGTAAAGGATGAGGAACAGGTGTGTTGGAATCGCATACTGAAAAGTTGGTAGAAATAAGAGAGCCGATGAGAGTGGCTTTGTCAATGGGAGAGCAATCTGTAGAACCATCAGGGTGAATGAGAGGGGAAAAGCTTGAGTTACAGAAGTTTTTGGAGAGTTTTTTGGCTAAGGACCAGAAACATTTATCAGTAGGAGAATAGTTAAGGCCTTAAGCTTTCTCTCTTAAAAAGAAAGTTTTAGATCTTCAAATCAGAGCAGAGCAGCAATTACTAGCTGTAATAAAAGAAGAGCTAGTTAAATAAAAAGGAGAGGCTTGGTACAAATGCTATGCCCTATTCCTGGACTTAATAGCCATGGTGTAAGCACAGACAAACCGAGGACTAGGGGAGGAAAAGTTTTGATAGAGGAGGGGATGAACACTTCCATTCTTGAGGCTATGATCTCAACAACTTTTAGAACTACCTATTCAGGATTGCGAATCCGAAACAGTACTCATCCCATATGATGTTAAGGAAAAAAGTTACGCAAATCATCAAGTTGGGTATGCTTGAAGTGATAAAGATGGCTTTGAGTAGGAAGAAATGAAGGAGGGGGAGCAAAAATGGAAGAGACTTAGATCACAGTGTGGTCAGATTACCAAGAGGGGAAAATGCAGAATATGAATAGCTTGAAGGATTAGAGGTTAAGAATAGATCAAGAGTGTTGGCTGCATGGTCGAGACGATTGGGAAGATGAGTAGGATGTTTGATTACCTGCTCCAGATCGCCAGTGACAGAGAAAGCAATGTCACACTCCTCCCACATTAGTGTGAGAAAAATGAGGCCACTCACTGAAGGACTCATAGCAAGAAGAAAGATATTTGTAAAAGGACAAATAGTTAATGGAGTTATGTGAGCAGTAGCAGAAGCAAATAATTATTGTGGTAGTGACGAGATAGATCTTCAGCCAGAGAACATCAGAGTCAGGAGATTCAAGGTCTATGAGTCTTGCAGTAGGAGTGTTAGTGTTATAGTAGGCACAGACCCCAAATTTGGAATGGCATAGAGAATACAGGTTGAAGTGAGATATTTGAAACAGGTCAGGAGATGCACAGCTAGACAGCTGGGTTCCAGAAAGTAAGAGGAGGATTGGGAGGGATGCACCTGAGTGATGTTCCACAGACAAAGATTAGAGTTCAGACCATGGATGCTAGAAAAGTGAAGTGTGGAAGAAGCAGATATAACAAGTGTGGCAAGGACATGGGCAGATCCATTACTACCACCAACCATGTCTATCCTTATGGCAATAGTGGAGACAGCAAGATCCCTGGAGATTCTTAGCATCCCTCTATGCCGGGTTTTTGGGGACATGACTTGTGAACTTTCCAAAAATTGTAGTAGATATGAGAAAAAAAAGAAAGCAAAGAGAAATTTAAAGATAGAGATTGTTATGACTTGTCAAATGTAATGGAATAGTAAGTGATGTGAAATGAAGAGTACTTGATGTAGATGTAGCCATAGGGAAAGAACCGTGCCTGTAGGAACACTTGATCTGGCTAGTTCTAGTAAGTCTGAAATACCTTCGTCTGTAATATTTAAACGGGCGGCTGCTTCCATGGACAGTTTACTAACCAACACCCTGCTTAGGTCCTCAAGGAGTTTGCATGTGAACTGGCACCCAAGCTTTGACGTTTTTTTCACCTCATACTCTCAACCAGTGTCTATCATTCATCTTCGAAACACCCTCCAGTTCAGCCTGTTCCTAAGGAGGGTGACCACTCCATTCCTTTCAACTACCGATCTATTCCCTAATTTTTGCTTTTGGTAAAGCACTCAAAACTTTGCTTAATTCTCACTACATGAAACATATTCAATCTAATTCGCATTATCTTCTTTGGAGAACTATAGGAAATCTTTTGCCTTCGTCCTTTATATCTCTAGTGTAATGCTTTTGACAGGCAGAGTGTGGCACAAGTCTCAGTTGGTCAAACTTTCTACTTATTGACTTTACTTATTCTCTCTGTTCTCTGATTTCTTCCTGATCATTTTATATCCGTGGCTGTTGACGGCGCAACATCTAGCTCATTCCTAGTT
>JAXCGZ010006253.1:0-54048 GCA_037179515.1 Halocaridina rubra | reverse complement strand
CGGTGTTCAAGTAGAGTTCCTGCCACCGAATAAGACGTCACTGATTCAGCCTATGGATCAAGGCGTTATTCGTGCGTTTAAGGCCCTCTACACACGAAATGCCCTGGCGAACCTGGTTGAATCCATGGATTCGGACAAAGAATTCTCAATGAAGACGTACTGGCGTAATTACACAATTGCCACATGCCTTCAAAATATTCAGAATACAATCCAAGACATGAAGCCGGCCACAATCAATGCCAGCTGGAAGCAGTTGTGGCCCGAAGTCATCCACGACTACAAGGGATTTGCTCCTGACGAAGTCCATAACTCGGCAGTTGCGAAAGCTGTGAAGTTGGCTGCATTGCTAGGAGGAGAAGGCTTTAAAGATATGACTCATGAAGATGTGAATGAACTGATTGACTGCCACTCGCAGCCTTTTAATGATGAAGACTTGGAAGAAATGACAAAATCAGCGAGCGAAGAAGAGGAAGAAGAAGAACTTAAGGAAATGCACGAAGAAATTGAAGAACCAGGCCTTATACTCGAACGTTTGGCAGCCATGTATGAACATGTGAAAGCAGTACAAGAACTCTCGCAGGAACATGACGATAATATGGTTTGTTCGGTGACCTTCTGCAATCTTCTTGACGATGCCATGATTCCTTACAAGACCATCTTCCAACAAAAGAAGAAGCAGTGACAGCAACTCCCCATTACCATGTTCTTCGCTCACAAAAAGCAGCCATAAAGCTGTTATTGGCTGCAGAATAATTTCCTCTGGAGTCTACAGACGTCATTACCACCTCATTCACGGTAAGTTTACCTATCACGTTCATATAAATTTATGTTGCATGCTGTTATTTATAAAGTAAACGGTGTTTTGTTAACAATGCAGGGAGGGTTTATACAGTAAACATAAAAATAGTTGTAAAATACCTATGGACATGAGTATGTCATGTCATTACCACCTCATTCACAGTAAGTTTATCTATCACTATCATATAAATTTATGCTTGCATGCTGTTATTTATTAAGTAAAGGGTGGTTTGTTAACAGTACAGGGAGGGTTTATATAGTAAACGTAAAAATAAATGTAAAATACCTATGTACATATAGGGTGATCCTACTTCGCGGAAATTCACCTATCGCAGTCGGTCCCGGAACCTAACCCTCACGATAAACAAGGGATCACTGTATATATATATATATATATATATATATATATATATATATATATATATATATATATATATATATATATATATATATATATATATATATATATATATATATATATATATATATATATATATATTGGTGACTCCAACTCACGAATTTAATCCGTTCCAAAACCTGTTCATAGGTTGGACTTATTTTTCTCATTGAAAATCATGGAAATTTAATTAATCCGTTCCTAGTTACAATAAATATTATAAAATTTTTAGAGTAAGTAAAAACATGAAATATAATACAAGTTACAGAGCTCCCTGGTTTATTGCGAGGGGTTTGGTTCTGGGACCCGCCGCGATAGGTGAAAATCTGCGAAGTAGGAGAACCATATATACAAAGGTATTTCACTACTATTTTTACCTTTACGGTATAAACCCTCCCTGCATTGTTAACAAACCACCCTATACTGTATTAATAAGAGCGTGCAAGCATAAATTTATATGAACGTGATAGGTAAGCTTACCGTGAATGAGGTGATGATGACGTGTACATACTCCACAGCCAATGGCAGCCGACATCCGAGAACCTTCTTCCTTCCTTCCGCATATCTAACAGTTTTACCTTTTCTGTTATGGTCAACATCTTCCTTTGCAACTTAGGCTTACTACCAGATGCCTTAGAAGATGAAGGATGCTTGGGAGGCATTGCAGGGGTTGAAATACAAAAGTATCACAAAATCACAAGCACAGTGTATTAAGAAGCACAACGCGAACGGCGCACACGTGAGTAGACTGAGCGGGTGAGGTGAGACAATTGAAGATGCTGAGAGAATCAGGCTTCAGTCAAAAGGCCAATCAGACCCCATGAAACAGAACATACAGAAAATCAATTCTGTGATTCGTCGTCTCCCACCCATCAGCCAATAGCATCCCATGTACTATCTCACGTAGGTGCAACCATTTTACATCGTGCAATACTGTGAGGTACATGTTTAAATTTATGTTTTTTACTATTTTTTACTGTGTTATTTTTCTTAGGCTAGAAAATACTTTTTTTTATCAATAAAATAATGAAAATACTGGAAATTTTAATATGCACTGTACTATCTCTCGTAGGTGCTATCCTTTTAATTTTCCGAAATGCCGATACCGGTATCGTATTTTAAAATTATTTATTTTAGGTACAATACTGTGAGTTACATGTTTAAATTTATGTTTTTCACTATTTTTTACTGTTTTATTATTCTTAGGCTAGGAAATACTTTTTTTATCAATAAAATATTGAAAATACTGGAAATTATAATATGTACTATCTCACATAGGTGCGACCCATTGCGTTTTCCGAAACGCCAATACTGGCATCGCATTTTCTATGGTGCAGAGTTACGTGTATAAATTTATGTTTTTTACTATTGTTTACTGTTTTATTATTCTTAGGCTGGGAAATACTTTTTTTTTTATCAATAAAATAATGAAAAAACATTTTTTCAATAAAATAATGAAAATACTGAAAATTTTAATATTTTAATAATCTCGCATATACCCAGAAAAAAAAAAGCTTGCCAAAAAAAAAAACGAGATGCACTGAATTCGCGAAAGGTGAATACCGATATAGCGAGGGATCACTGTATATGCATTTTATCTGTAAAAGGAAAATTACATTAGTAATAGAAAGGAATTCTACTCTACTAAAATAAAACATGGTACAGTACTGTATTTACCTTTGTGGATGATTGTTGCTAACATACATGGATGGTGGTGGAGGGGGAGGAGGCGAGGACTCATTTTTGGAAGGAGAGTAGCCTTCCATAAAAACGTTAGGGAACTCCTCCGATACAGGCTGTATTTCTGGTGTTTTCTCTCTTTTCTCTTTTGGTAGCTACTTCCCTGCCTACTGGCCCATGGAAATAATCCAGAGAAATATTTTTAGAAAAAACTACCAAGTAAGAAAGAGATAGATTTCTCTTCCGGTTATTGAAGAGAAATCTATCTCTTTCTTATTTGGTAGTTTTTTCTAAAAATATTCATCACATTGTCATTTGCCATGTTCACTTCTCTATTGCCCACAGTTTTATCTGGGTGATGATTCTCAAGAAAAGCCTGCACATCATTCCACTTACTAAAACTTCTATAAATTCTTCACTGGTCACCTTTAGCCTCTCATTCCCCTCCTCTGCTGACTGCTCCTCTTGGATAATCTTCACCTGTTCACAATGCAACTCAATTAATTCATCGGTGGTAAGTTCTTCTTTGTGGTCCCCCACCATCCTCCTTCACATCTTCCTCATAACTAACTCCTGCTTGAAGCCTTCAAAGTCTCTATCAGTCACACAACCTGGCCAAAGTGTCCTCCAGGCGGAGTACAGTGTGCAATATGAGACCTCCATCCATGCTTTCTCAATGAGGACAGTGGAGGATATTAAAGTGGTCTTTCCAGAAATCACGAAGGGTCAAATCCGTGTCATTAATGACCTGGAAACACCTGGCAAAAAGACCCTTCGTATACAACGTCTTAAAATTGGAAATTACCTGCTGGTCCGTGGGCTGGAGAATAGGACTGGTGTTGGGAGGCAGAAATTTGACTTTTATGAAGTCATACTGTATAGCAAGATCTTCTTCCACACCTGGAGGATGGGCAGGAGCACTATCCATTATGAGTAGACACTTAAGGGGCAAATTTTCCTCAAGATATTTCTTCACTGCTGGCGCAAACACTTCAATCAACCACTCTAGGAATAAAATCTGCGTGACCCAAGCCTTTGGATTTGACCTCCATATTACTGGAGGGCTAGCCTTCAACACGTTATTATGCTTGAAAACACTTGGATTATCTGAGTGGTAAACTAAAAGAGGCTTGACCTTACAGTCTCCACCAGCATTAGCACACAGTAAAAATGTAAGCATGTCTTTCATTGGATTGTGGAAAGGCAGTGACTTCTCCTCTTGGGTTTTATAGGTTCTTTTGGGTATTTTCTTCCAAAAGAAGTCCCATTTCATCACACGTAAAAATTTGTTGCGGGATATAACCTTCACTCTCGATAAAATTAGCGAATTCCTTCACGTAAGAATATGCTGCCTTTTAGTTGGAACTAGCCGCCTCTCCATGTCTAATGATGCTATGAATCCCAGTTCATTGACAAAAGTGTTACAAACAGCTTCTGCTGACGTAATATTCATTAAATTTAGCACCACTAGAACTCGGAGAGTTCGCTACTAAATCTTGGTGGATTTGCAAAGCCTTAGTGCATATTATGGCCTCGCTAATACTATCTCCAACCAGCTGTTTTTCATTTATCCACATACGATAACTTCTCTACCTCTTGTATTAACTGTGATCTTTTCTTCGTTAATGTAATTACTCCCTTAGCCATGTCAGCTGCCTTATAGATCTCTTTACTCTTTGAAATAGCGCAGACAGTCGACTTTGCCATGTTTTACTGCATGGCGAGATCAGATGCACGAACACCATTTTCATGCTTAGAAATTATTTCTTTCTTCATTTCCACTGTTATGTGTTTGTGGTGTTTGACACCACTGCCACTAACTCTTTTAACTTTCTTAGGAGCCATAATTAGGGCTATCTGAAAGGCAAAACAGTGGAAAATAATGTAAGAACTACGAACAGATCACGAACAAAATACACAGCCCAGGCACCAAAGCAGAACTGAGAACTGGCGAGCGGTAAACGTGTTCGCCTGGCCGACACATTAGTGTTTGTGGGTTGGGTTTTGTTCATAATTTGTGGACAAAATTTTTTGAAAATTTTGTTCGTGGAAACAAGCGTTCGTGGGTTGGGGTCACCACTGTATATATACAGTCAACTCGCTTTTTACGAGTTTCTATAATATGTGAAATTGGAATGACGCCTCCAAAAAATAATAGTAAAAAAATATGAAATGCACGAGTAATGCGTGTGCGAAAAATTTGAAAAAAAAAAAATGGTTCATTTTAGTAAATAAGCGACGGCCTCAGAGGCACTCTCCTGAAATATGCTTCAATGTCTCTTTAGTCTTTACCTAGCATAATGTGTGGATATATCGCTTGTTCTAACTTTTTGTGGAAAGGTTTGTGTTTCCTGCGTTTTTGGCAAATTTTTATATACGTAACTGTCATGGCCAGGAAACGCCCAGGAAAACACTGTGGAAGTGCTTCTACTCCCAAAAAAGTGAGAAAGACAATAAACCTTTAAATAAAACTTCAAGTGTTGGCCCATTATGAGTGCGGTGAGAGTATGGTGGCCATAAAACGGGCAGTGCAACTCCGTGAAAGCACGTCACGCACTATCCATGAAAATGCAGAAAGAATTAAGAAAAGTGCAAAAGCTGGTGTTAGTTTAACTTCGGTTAAGTCTTCATATTCTCAATTGGATATTATGTAGAGAATGGAGAAAATGCTATGTACGTGGATGAGCATTAAGAACAAACAGCAATCAAATTGCTGTATAATATCGTCAAGGAAAAAGTGTGTCATTTTACATTCAGGCATCGCATAATGAAATTTTGTTGTAGTTTATTATTCTTGCTTTGGTTATTTTTTATTTTTTTTTATCTTTGTTTACGTTTGCAGATAAAGGATCGTTCTCCCGCACCCTCCTCCACTTAAGTTACATTCTCACCGCCACCACGCACGTCCCATTGTATACCTGTTGCCCACCGCATAATAGAGTGCATTAATTTGTTTACTGTACATAAATCTGTATATCTTTTATACTGTACACTATTTGTATGTTAATATAAATAACTACAGGTCTTTCTGCTTTGTTTTGTACTTATAAAATATGTTTTACGTACACCTTGTTCCTTTTATACGCGTTTTTTTTATACAAAAAATTGCAATAACGCCCCCAAAGTATAATATTAAAAAAATTATAATTTCGCGAATAACACCCCCCCCCAAAAAAAAAAAATACACTTCTTCCATGAGTACAAAGAGGATTATTATATGAAAAGATCATCATCATCATTATATATATATATATATATATATATATATATATATATATATATATATATATATATATATATATATATATATATATATATATATATATATATATATATATATATATATATATATATATATATATATATATATATATATATATATATATATATATATATATACAGTCTAAAGTCTAAAAGACCTTCAAGAATTCAAAAAAGTGTTCATTAAACGATACAGAACACAGGAAGAGATGGGAAAGATCAAAAACTTGTTGCAAGAGGCAAGAAGGTTAAATGAGAAAAGAAATGAAGAAGAGAAGAAAAATTTTCATTTCAGAGTTCTTCCAGACAAGGGGTGATAAAGAAGATAATGACAGAATTATCAGGGGATGGGGCCTCAATAAGATTGTTATACACAAATGCTGATGGATTAGCTGGTAAGGCAGTAGAATTAAAAGATAGGATTCACAACAGTAAGGCAGATATAGTAACAATTACAGAGACTAAGTTGAGTGAGGACATAAACAGTGTCACAGTTTTTCCTAAGGGCTTCAGAATATTAAGGGTTGAAAGATCTGAGAGGACTGGTGGAGGGATAGCACTGCTCATAAGTGAAAGGATTCAAGTTGAAGAAATAAACTTGGCTATAGAAAGTGAGTTCAAGGAATTTCTTGTTGCTTGCATAAATACTGGATCAGAGAGCATTATAATAACTGTCGTATATAACCCACCAAGGAGAAGAATAGGCTAGAAGTTTATGAGGAAAGTCACATAGGTACTATTGAAGTCATAAACTCAGTTGTTAACATGACACGGGAGAGAAAATGTAGGATTTTGATTATGGGAGATTTCAATCGTAATGAGATAGATTTGATAAATCTTAACCCACACAGTGGTGAGGACTCATTCGGGGCAAGATTCCTAGATTGCGTACAAGGGAATTTCCTACACCAACATGTAATGGAACCAACGAGGGCCAGGGGTGGGGATGAGCCATCACTACTTGATCTAGTATTCACAGATAATGTGTTGGATATGGAAATAATTGAGTATGAACCACCAATTGGAAAGAGTGACCACTGTGTGTTGTTGATGGAGTATATCATTGAAGATATTCTGCCTGAGAGTAGAGGCATTGAGGACATGAGGAGGATCTATCCGAAAGGAGATTACATCAAAATGAATGAGCTGTTTGCAGTTATTGACTGGAGAACCTTATTTTACAACAATTATGTACAAGAAATGTATGACATCTTTTGTGAGAAATATGGGAAGATAGTAGATTGCTGCATACCTATCCCCAAAGTAGGTGTAATTTATTCCAGAGAGAAATGGTTCGATAATGAGTGTAAAAGAGCTAAGGAGTGGAGAGACAAATGCTGGAAAAGGTATAGGAGGAGAAAAAACATAAATGCCTGGCAAATCTACAAAAGAGCAAGAAATGACTACCTAAGTAAAAGAAGAGAGGCAGAGAGAGACTATGAGAGCGACATCACCAGGAAGGCTAAAGAAAATCCCAAGCTTTTCCACAGCTTTATCAGAGGAAAACTGAAGGTAAAAGAACAGGCTTTAAGGCTAAAGAGAGCGGATGGAAGCATCACTGAGACGGATGAAGAGATCTGCAAAGAATTGAACAAGGAGTTTCAGTCAGTATTTACAGTAGAAAATACCCCAGCCCCTCAGATTGCAGAGATAGACGTTTAAGGGCCGGTATTAGAGAGCATCAACCTTGTAGCCACAGAGGTATGCAGAGCGCTGATGGACTTAGATGTTCATAAAGCTACAGGTCCTGATGACATATCCCCTCATGTACTTAAAAAATGCACAAACTTAATATCAGTGGCACTAAGTATCATATTTAAAAAGTCATTGGAGTCAGGGGAGATTCCAAGATGCTGAAAACAAGCAAACGTGATACCTATCTTTAAAAAGGGAAGAAGGGATACGGCTCTAAACTATAGACCAGTTTCCTTGACCAGCATAGACTGCAAAGTTATGGAGAAACTACTAAGGAAACATATCTCTTTTCACTAGGAATCCCTCAACTTTTTGTCAGTGAGGCAACATGGCTTCAAAGAAGGTAGATCAACAGTAACAAACTTATTAGAATTTTATGATGAGGTAAGCCGAATCTTACAGGAAAGAGAGGGCTGGGCAGATTGCATATTCCTAGACTTCCAGAAAGTGTTTGACAATGCTCCACATGGGAGACTTATTAGGAAGCTGCAAGCAATGGCTAGAATAGGTGGATTTGTCTTGGAATGGATAAAAACTTACTTAGAAGGAAGGGAACAAAGGGTTAGAGTAAGAAACTTAGTATCTGAATGGAGAAGAGTTAGTAGTGGAGTTCCACAGGGTTCAGTTTTAGGGCCACTTTTGTTCCTTGTATATGTAAATGACCTACCAGAGTCTGCAAATTCTTTTATGAACATGTTTGCAGATGATGCGAAGATTGTGAAGAAAGTAGGAAACGAGAACAATGGTATAGAACTTCAGGAAAATCTAAATAGTCTCCATGAGTGGTCAGAAAAGTGGCTGATGAAATTCAATACTTCAAAATGTAAGGTAATGAGAATGGGTACAAGTGCAAGAAGGCCCAAGCTTGACTACTCGGTGGCTGGAGTACAACTTCAAGAGACAGAGAATGAGAGAGATCTAGGAGTAAACATACTGGCAGATTTGTCTCCAGAAACACATATAAATGGCATAGTAAGGGCAGCATATGCTTTCTTATCAAATGTAGGGGTAGCCTTCAGGCACATGGACAAGGAAATGTTCAGAAATATTTATGTAACCTCTGTGAGGCCAAAACTCGAATATGCAGCTTGAAAAAGTTCAAAGACATGCCACGAAACTGGTGCCAGAAATACGCAATCTCAGTTATGATGAGAGGCTGGGGGAATTAGACTTACCCTCACTTGAAGCTAGAAGATTGAGGGGGGATATGGTAACAGTCTTTAAATTCCCTCATGGTTATGATAGAGAGGATATATATATACTGGCATTTATTATCCTACTAGGAATCCTGTTCCATGCATCAGCTACTCTACGATATTACCAAGCCAATTTTCACCAATTTCCCTTCTGAACCTAAATTTATCAAGATTAAATCCATTACCCATTACGAGTTCTGGTTTGAGCATGAATTTTTAAAACTTTATTAATATCACCCTTGTTAATCCCTTTAAACCATTTATACACCTCAATCATATACCCCTAACTCTGCGCCTCTCTAGAGAATGTAGATTAAGTTTTTTTAATATGTCATATGGTATATTTAGGCATTGCATACTTAATTTTTGTTTTCGTTTTTTAGTCTTGCTTTGGTTATTTATAATTTTTATTTTATCTTTGTTTACATTTGCAGATAGAGGTTCGTTCTCCTGCATCCTCCTCGTCTTCTACCGCATAAGTTACTTGCTCACGGGCACCATGCATGTCCCAGTGTACTGTATGACTGTTGCCCACTGCATAATAGAGTACAGTACAGTAATGTATGCTAAGTTCTAGCTGTAAAGTGAATATGAATATCTTTTGTATACTCTTAAAATTAGATGCAGGGCTTTCTGCTTTGCTATGTAGTAATAAAATATGTTTTTTACTTATCTTATATCTTTGGCATGGTGTGTCTATGTAAGGTTTGGAATGTATCTATGCCCTTTATCATTGTTTCCTATGGAAAATGACTCGTTCTTTCAAGCGATTTTCCATTTACCCGACACTTCTGAGAACCTATCTAGGTGTTATTCTGAGAACTAGGTGTATTTTATATCTCTGGCATAGTGTGTATATGTACGGTTGTGGAATGTATCTATGCCTATTATCATTGTTTCTAATGGAAAATGACTGGTTATATTACGCGAATTTTACAGTACGCATGGCTTCTGAGAACCTATCCTTATGTTGTTCCAAGAGATGAGTATATATATATATATATATATATATATATATATATATATATATATATATATATATATATATATATATATATATATATATATATATATATATATATATATATATATATATATATATATATATATATATATATATATATATATATATATATATATATATCTTACTAAGCCAGCTTGGTTGCTATAAGTGCTTTAAAAGCACTGAAGTAGTAAGAACATAGCTAATGACTGAATAATATTGCTATGCTGGTATATATATATATATATATATATATATATATATATATATATATATATATATATATATATATATATATATATATATATATATATATATATATATATATATATATATATATATATATATATATATATATATATATATATATATATATATATATATATATATATAGTGTCAAAAAGCTGGTATTGGAAAATTGGCTGTTTTGCATTGTCCTTTAAGTTTAGTTATGCTTAGCTTCATCTCACTACATCAATTAATCACGGAGCTAAGCACAGAAAACGTGTGTCTAATACACTTGGCAGGCTGTTGGATCTTTAACAATTTTGGAACTTAAATAATAGAGAAGAAGTTTGAGAAAATTTTAACTTTGGAGAGAGAGAGAGAGACACCATATGCATATAATGTATTGTTATACACCTAGTTCTTAGAATAACATGAAGATAGGTTCTCAGAAGTTCCGCGTATTGTAATTTTCGCATAATTTAACGAGTCATTTTCCATAAGAAACTATGATAATGGGCATTATACGTTCCACAACCGTACATAGGCACACTATACCAAAGATATAAGATAAGTAAAACATTTTATAAGTACATAACAAAGCAGAAAGACCTGTAGTTATTTATATTAACATGCAAATAGTGTACAGTATAAAAGATATACAGATTTACGGTACAGTAAACAAATTAATGCACTCTATTAAGCGGTGGGTAATAGGCATACACTGGCACGTGCATGGTGGCGGTGAGGACAAGGATACAAACTTTTTGCCACCTACGTATCAGCTAATGCACCCTTGCACGCTATTTCCCTGACGATATAATATCGTAAGTTTGTTTGCTGTTTGTTCTTTATGCTTCATTTCAATTCCCTTCAAAATATTGAATCGCATTAAGCGGTAGAAGAGGAGGAGGATGCGGGAGAACGAACCTCTATCTGCAAACATTTTCCCGCTTCCGTATCAGCTGATGCACCCTCGCATGCTATATCCTGGACGATGTTATATCGTAAGTTTATTTGCTGTTTGATGTTATTGTTTTTTTTCAATTCTCTTCATAATATTCGATCGCATTAAGCGGTAGAAGAGGAGGAAGATGCGGGAGAACGAACCTCTATTTGCAAACGCTTTGCTGCCTCCGTATCAGCTGATGCACCCTCTCATGCTATTTTCCTGAAGATATTGTATTGCAAGTTTGATTGCTGTTTATTCTTAATGCTTCTTTTCCATTATCTTCATAATATCCGATCGCATTAAGCTGTAGAAGAGGAGGAGGATGCTGGAGAACGAACCTATATCTGCAAACATTTTGCCGCTTCTGTATCAGCTGATACACCCTCGCACGCTATTTCCCTGACGATATTATATCGAAAGTGTTTGCTGTTTGTTCTTAATGCTTTTTTCAATTCTCTTCATAATACTCGATCGTATTAAGCGGCAGATGAGGAGGAGGATGCGGGAGAACGAACCTCTATCTGAAAACGTTTTGCTGCTTCCGTATCAGCTGAAGCACCCTCGCACGCTATTTTCTTGACGATATTATATCGAAAGTTTGTTTGCTGTTTGTTCTTAATGCTTTTTTTCCAGTATCTTTATAATATCCGATCGCATCAAGTGGTAGAAGAGGAGGAGCATGGCGGAAAAGTGCCTCAGAGGCGATTGATTATGTATTAAAATGAAAATTATTTTTCAAATTTTTTTGCATGGGCGTTATTCGCGAATTTCGTATTGTTTTACTATTATTTTTATGGGCGTTATTCCAATTTCGCAGATTATAAACATGCGTGAAAAGCAAACTAGGTGAAATTGCTTTGCATTATAATTACTTATTGTTTTTTCTCTTATACTGCTCCTAATATAAAAATTTATCATAAGTATGTATAATAAGAAAACATACTATATATATATATATATATATATATATATATATATATATATATATATATATATATATATATATATATATATATATATATATATATATATATATATATATATATATATATATATATATATATATATATATATATATATATATATATATATAATGGAGTTTGCTTCTATCCATGGCTTCAATATATAGAAGGTTTTTTGAATCTATCCCTGCAGATATGGGGGAACCACTGATTATAATAAATAACTTCTCTATCTCTGTTTATATACAAATGCCATATTTCCCTTTATAAGGGGGTGGCTGAGTCAAAGCATTATACAGTGTTGCCTCACTTATCGCGGTAGTTCGGTTCCGGGACCCGGCGCGAACCAGGAAATCCGCGAAGTAGGATCCGTCTATATGTACATAGATATTTTAATATATTTTTACGTTTACACTGTATAAACCCTCCTTGCACTGTTAAAAAACACCCTTTACATTATAAATAACAGCAAGCAACGTAAATTTTTATGAAAGTGATAGATACAATTACGGTGAATGAAGTGATAATGACGTGACATACATACTCATTTACAATTATTTTTTCGTTTACGTACTGTATAAACCCTCCCTGCACTGTTAAAAAAACACCCTTTACATTATAAATAACAGCAAGCAACGTAAATTTTTATGAAAGTGATAGATAAAATTACGGTGAATGAGGTGATAATGACGTGACATACATACTTATTTACAATTATTTTTTCATTTACGTACTGTATAAACCCTCCCTGCACTGTTAAAAAAACACCCTTTACATTATAAATAACAGCAAGTAACGTAAATTTTTATGAAAGTGATAGATAAAATTACGGTGAATTAGGTGATAATGACATGACATACATACTCATTTACAATTATTTTTTCGTTTACGTACTGTATAAACCCTCCCTGCACTGTTAAAAAAAGGCCCTTTACATTATTAATAACAGCAAGCAACGTAAATTTTTATGAAAGTGATAGATAAAATTACGGTGAATGAGGTGATAATGACGTGACATACATACTCATTTACAATTAATTTTTCGTTTACGTACTGTATAAACCCTCCCTGCACTGTTAAAATAACACCCTTTACATTATAAATAACAGCAAGCAACGTAAATTTTTATGAAGTGATAGATAAAATTACGGTGAATGAGGTGATAATGACGTGACATACATACTCATTTACAATTATTTTTTCGTTTACGTACTGTATAAACCCTCCCTGCACTGTTAAAAAAACACCCTTTACATTATAAATAACAGCAAGCAACGTAAATTTTTATGAAAGTGATAGATAAAATTACAATGAATGAGGTGATGAGGACGTTACACACATACTCATTTACAATTATTTTTTTGTTTACGAACTGTATAAACCCTCCCTGCACTGTTAAAAAAACACCCTTTACATTATAAATAACAGCACGCAACGTAAATTTCAATAAAAAAATGGAAATACTGAAAATTATTTTTTTCAATATTTTAATATTTTTGCGTATACCCATAAAATAAAATAATAATTTATCCAAAAAAAAACCGCGATAGAGTGAGAACGCGAACCAAGAAGCACGAATAACCGAGGTAACACTGTACCTTGATTCTTTGCGGGAAGAAAGTACAGAGGTGGGGATTCCAAGTTCATTCACTCTGGCCCCATTTATTCGACTTTTATAGCCCGCAAGTGGAAGCAATCTTGCCTCCTCCTCCCTTAGGGGTTATATAACTTATACTGTAATTATTTTATTCCAGTTCAGTTTATGCCAAGTTAAGTCACATATGAGCGAACAGAAAACTACATCTAGAGGAGTCGGGATCTTTTTCAGCACTTGATTGCAGATGACACATCCTTAAAAGCCCCCATTACAGATTTTTTCCAGTGTCAAATTGAAATTCACACTTAAAGATCCCATTGTTCAGAATCCAGTATACTGCCAAGGAAGCTAAACTCATTCATTCTACAGCATGTAGCTTCGTAACTAATTAATGTAATGTTACGCTGAGGTTGAAGGACTCCATGACTAACTTTTGAAATGTTATGCTGAGGCTGGAGGACTCCATGACTAATGTAATGATATGTTGAGGGACTCCATACCTAATTACTGTAATGTTACACTAAGGCTGAAGGACTCCATAACTAATTAACATAATGTTACACTGAGGCTGAAGGACTCCATAACTAATTAATGTAATAATATGCTGAGGCTGAAGGACTCCATGACTAATTAATATATGACAAACATCTGCTACCATTATTAAAACATTATGGCGTCTTGTTGACACAATGTTAAAATTGATTATTTTTGAGTAGACATTGAATATTCCTTATTGAATAATACTGAGCAAATACATTTGAACAAAACCTAATGCATATTATAAAGCCTCAATGAAAAGCACACCCACACACACAAAATAAAGTACTTTATAACTGATTTTACCAAAAACAGAGTAAAATTACCTTTTACAAATAAGAGCACAACAGGAAAGTATAAGATTATCGACTTCAGCAAGTAACCAAATTTATACATCAATTTGTTACTTTGCCAGAAAGGAATCACATTTCTATCTAAAGCACAAAAAAGTAAAAAACCTTAATTCCCTAAATTAGTTGTTATACACTACAAAATATTTAAGTATGCATATCAAAACAAAGCTTATAATATTGACCATTTTCATTTTGTAATGTTGCCTTATATCAGAGTACATATACTCTTGATATATATGAATGTGCTATCTCAATCTCTGAGTGAAACGTAAATGATATTAGTTAGATTTAACACTCCCAGTTGTGTAGCGGTAATTTAGAAGCAGAAATACACAGATCATGTAATATTAGATAGCCAATGTAATGAGTTCAATACAGAATAAAGAGGGAAACGAGGCAGTATGTCAAAAGCAAATATTGGTGATACCAATAATACAGAGCTACTTGCTGAACTTAATGCCCTTCAATGAATAGTCTATGCCATAAATATATAAACATTCTAAAGATGAAAACTGACTTAGTCTTGACATTCTTATAAAACAATAAGAAAAGGCCATCGTCTTACTGGAACATGAGTCAGCAAATATATATATAGATTCCTAACAGAATTTTGCTCTTGCTTAATGCTATTTCTACTGGACTTTCCTTATTACTTTATGAGAATTGAGTTCGTGTAAGCGTGTAAAAAATGCGCTTGAGTAACACATCACCAGGTAGCACAAAAGCACAACTAAGGCAAGGGACTAATGGTAATTTCTTAGGAAGCTGCGTTTTAATTACTGTCGAGATTATTACTTCTTTGCTGAGAATGACACTTCCAGGTTATACTGAAAAGCCTGATTAGAGTCCCTCTTCTTCCTTTTGGGTAGTGAAGGGAGGATTTGGCATTAAAACAAAGGGTTATTTTCATGGGGAATACAAGAAAAGACATTTGATTGTATTTCCTCTAAGGAGTGCAGATTTTGATACAGCAATACTCAAAGCTCTACATGTTAATGTTTGGTACTCGGAAGTTCTTTATATAACAATCCTAAATATTCAAGGAAAGGTGCATAATTCTGTCTCCTACTGGTTTCATTCATATGCAAAAATAATATAGTTAATTAACAATCTAGAAAACTGAACCCATTTTCCTATTCATTATCACAGCCTGAACTTAAACAAAGTACTTACTATTATATTTTATCAAGCATGGTATTTATTTATTTTAAAATGAGACGAATTCCGCTAGAAACTTACTTTACAGATGGGAAAGTGACTTCAATATTATAGACGTCATCTGTTCTATCCAGTGCGTCACGGGCAATCCGGTTCCTCCTAGAGCAATCAACGGCTACGTTAAGACCGTTACACACTCCGGTGGATGATGCAGTATCCGTACAGAAGTTCCAGTTTGCGTTGAGTTTATTTAGAGCCTGGAAATGGATTTTTAAGTTAGACAGTACATTAATAATGCTGTTTATATTGATTATATTTGGTGAGAATAAGCAAGTGAGCCTTCCATAATTATAGTAGAGATGAGAAAAAAGAAAGCAAAATAAAGAAATGGGGAGTGTTGTGACCTGTCGGAAGTAAAGGGATAGTAAGAGATGAGTAATGAATTCGCCAGAATAATCGATGTAGATGTAGGAATAGGGAGGGAAATATACCTGCAAGAAGACTTAACCTGCAGTTGTCTTGGCAAGTCCTAGTTAAGTCCATAACTCAGTTGTAGTATTTCAATGGGCAGCTGTGCTATGGCCAACATATTAAAATCTAAATGACCATATGCTTGTATTTTGCTTAGCTTTCTTGTAACTTACATCAGTAACACAATGAGAATGAGAAATCAAAGATATCCATATTACAAATCAAGTAATGCATATTCCAACTTGTAACTATACCTGGCTAAGGCTTGCAGGGCACCAATAGCTACATGAAAAAAGAGAGGCAATAAAGCTTCTATATATATATATATATATATATATATATATATATATATATATATATATATATATATATATATATATATATATATATATATATATATATATATATATACACACAGTGTTGCCTCACTTATCGCGGTAGTTCGGTTCCGGGACCCGGCGCGAACCAGGATATCCGCGAAGTAGGATCCGCCTATATGTACATAGATATTTTAATATATTTTTACGTTTACACTGTATAAACCCTACCTGCACTGTTAAAAAACACCCTTTACATTATAAATAACAGCAAGCAACGTAAATTTTTATGAAAGTGATAGATAAAATTACGGTGAATGAGGTGATAATGACGTGACATACATACTCATTTACAATTATTTTTTCGTTTACGTACTGTATAAACCCTCCCTGCACTGTTAAAAAAAACACCCTTTACATTATAAATAACAGCAAGCAACGCAAATTTTTGTGAAAGTGATAGATAAAATTACGGTGAATGAGGTGATAATGACGTGACATACATACTCATTTACAATTATTTTTTCGTTTATGTACTGTATAAACCCTCCCTGCACTGTTAAAAAAACACCCTTTACATTATAAATAACAGCAAGCAACGTAAATTTTTATGAAAATGATAGATAAAATTACGGTGAATGAGGTGATAATGACGTGACATACATACTCATTTACAATTATTTTTTCGTTTATGTACTGTATAAACCCTCCCTGCACTGTTAAATAAACACCCTTTACATTATTAATAACAGCAAGCAACGTAAATTTTTATGAAAGTGATAGATAAAATTACGGTGAATGAGGTGATAATGACGTGACATACATACTCATTTACAATTAATTTTTCGTTTACGTACTGTATAAACCCTCCCTGCACTGTTAAAAAAACACCCTTTACATTATAAAGAACAGCAAGCAACGTAAATTTTTATGAAAGTGATAGATAAAATTACGGTGAATGAGGTGATAATGACGTGACATACATACACATTTACAATTATTTTTTCGTTTACGTACTGTATAAACCCTCCCTGCACTGTTAAAAAAACACCCATTACATTATAAATAACAGCAAGCAACGTAAATTTTTATGAAAGTGATAGATAAAATTACGGTGAATGAGATGATAATGACGTGACATACATACTCATTTACAATTATTTTTTCGTTTACGTATTGTATAAACCCTCCCTGCACTGTTAAAAAAACACCCTTTACATTATAAATAACAGCAAGCAACGGAAATTTTTATGAAAGTGATAGATAAAATTACGGTGAATGAGGTGATAATGACGTGACATACATACTCATTTACAATTATTTTTTCGTTTACATACTGTAAAAACCCTCCCTGCACTGTTAATAAAACACCCTTTACATTATAAATAACAGCAAGCAACGTAAATTTTTATGAAAGTGGTAGATAAAATTACGGTGAAGGAGGTGATGATGACGTGACACATACTCATTTACAATTATTTTTTCATTTACGAACTGTATAAACCCTAAATGCACTGCTAAAAAAAACACCCTTTACATTATAAATAACAGCATGCAACGTAAATTTCAATAAAAAAATGAAAATACTGAAAATTTTTTTTTTCAGTATTTTAATATTTTTGCATATACACATAAAATAAAATAATAATTTATAAAAAAAAAAAATGCGATAGAGTGAGAACGTGAACCAAGAAGCGCGAATAACCGAGGTAACACTGTATATATATATATATATATATATATATATATATATATATATATATATATATATATATATATATATATATATATATATATATATATATATATATATATATATTATATATATGACTGATTATGGCTACGTAAGGAAACTGAAAGAAATTTTGAGGTCCTTAGTATATTGTACTTTCAAGTGTATTGCTTATCTTCATATTCCTCTGAAGATAATACACTTGAAAGTACAATGTACTAAGGATCTAAAAAATTCTTTCAATTTCCTTACGTAGCCATAACCATTCATATATTCAGAATATTCACGGGTTTCTCGTGAAATAGAATCATTATATATATATATATATATATATATATATATATATATATATATATATATATATATATATATATATATATATATATATATATATATATATATATATATATATATATATATATATATATATATATATATATATATATATATATATATATATATATATATATATATATATATATATATATATATATATATATATATATATATATATATATATATATATATATATATATATATATATATATATATATATATATATATATATATATATATATATATATATATATATATATATATATATATATATTTATATATATATATATATATATATGGGGAGAGAGATAGTATTTACAATATTTACTTACAAGTCGTATTTTTTCACTAAGTACATTCTGACCAGCGGCATTACAGATAACAGACGAAGGGAACTGCATGTTGATTTTGAAGACTCGCTGAGCAGGAGTGGCAGGAGCACAAGCGGGATACACGAGTGTGTGAGTTGGCTCTGGAGAAGGTCTCCAGAACCCTTCTGCTCCGCATGTGTAGAAATCAGGTACCTATGACAAAGTAAGAGAATGAATCACACGATATTCATATATACAAGTGTGTTTAGATATATATATATATATATATATATATATATATATATATATATATATATATATATATATATATATATATATATATATATATATATATATATATATATATATATATATATATATATATATATATATATATATATATATATATATATATATATATATATATATATATATATATATATATATATATATATATATATATATATATATATATATATTAATAAAACTGAACTGTTAACATACAGTCTAAAATGGAAGGAAAAGCCCATTAAATAAAACAACGAAAATATATATAAATAAAGTACTTATTAATTTCGTGACCTAAGCTGGTCACCTTCTCAAAGTACAATTGTACTTTGAGAAGGTGACCAGCTTAGGTCACGCAATTAATAAGTACTTTATTTATATATATTTTCGTTGTTTTATTTAATGGGCTTTTCCTCACACACACACACACACATATATATATATATATATATATATATATATATATATATATATACTATATATATATATATATATATATATATATATATATATATATATATATATATATATATATATATATATATATATATATATATATATATATATATATATATATATATATATATATATATATATATATATATATATATATATATATATATATATATATATATATATATACTGTATAAGTGATACATTGGCTAGATAATGTAATATACATTAATAATTAAATTATTTCAACTCAATCTGCAAAGGAAATTAAAGCTATTGTATTATTTTTCAATGCAAAATAACCTTGGAAAATTTGTCTTTAATGGCATATAAATAGGTAGTCACACAGCCAAGTACAATAAATATAACAAAAGGAAAGTCCTGCAGAGTCCTGAAAAGAAATTCCCTGAGGATGCGTCGGCATCCCTAAAACTATTAAGATACAAAAAATTTTGGAAATATCCCTATAATGATGGAAATCTACTGCACTATAATATATACAGTCACTACTACAACAATAACTCTGATTGCAATGTGGGGACTTAGGAAGAGAGTAACTATTTCTACATGGTATGCTTATCCATGGTGTACACTGCATTTATACTTTAAAGGCCTCTTTTCTTGTCTAACTCTAATTGATGTGAGTGTTAGAATAGATCATAGATGCTTTTGGGAGTCCAAGAACAATAGCATATTTTTGATAAACAGATTGGAATGACTTAATGTTCATAGTCTAAAAAAAAAACGGCTCCAAGAAGTGCTTTTGGGGGTCAAAGCCCAATAGCAAAATATTGACAAACAGAATGGAATAACTTGATATTCTTAGTCGAAAAAAATAATGGCTCTAAGAATGCCATCATTTATGGGGAGAAGTGAGGGAACTGGGAACCCCCTCCTCTGTATTTTCATCCCACAGAAAGTCAAGGTATTTTACTTTGACTCAGCCACCCCCATTATAAGGTGGAATATGGTGGCTCTTGTATAGAGATAGGTTGAGGAAAAGTACCATAAACATGAGATGATACAGTAAAAGTGCTCTATTTCCTTTATATTAGTACACCTGTAATATTACAGACATATTGCATGGATCTGATATATGTTCTTGTAAATTATCATTTCTAGGATATGTGTGACTATTATGGAATCTATTTTTCAGACTTACGTATACCTAAATTTCTGAAAATATACCTGAGTGGAGAACTTGAGTCCATCGTTACATTCAATCTTGCAAACTTTGAATCGTCCGCCAGGGCCCCAGTCGGAGCAGCGCTGGACACCTCCAACGGGATCGTCTAATTTGGGGCAGAATTTTTCTAACACATACACATTAAAGGAGCATGTGGCCGAGTTTCCAGCTGCATCGTACGCTACACTTGCAACATGATAGGTTCCCCATGTGAAGGCCTGAAATAAATCACCCAATCAGCACTGGGAATTGTTTTTCAACATGATGCCGTATTCTGCTTAAGTTAGTGGGGTTGCTACTAACAAACAGAAAAGGAAGCTGTAGGGCTTTGTTCCATGGTAAGGGAAAAAGAAGTATATTGAAAAAAGAACATATATTTCAAAACCTAATTTAAAATATATCAAACAACTTAAAAGAATGCTGTAATATTGTTCACATTATAAACTGTACAAGTTACCTGTCCAGGGGAGTAGCCAGATTTATCAACAATTTGGTTAATACCAATGTTATCAGAGAACTGGGGTTCATCCCAGTCCACAACATCTGAACCATTGCGAGTTATGACCCATATGTCACCTGGGCAGTGATCAACACGAGGAGGTGTCTTGTCTCTCTCCAGTACAGTGCAATCCCCTGTGTAACCAGGAGGACAAACATACTGTCCACAAGTGGATGGCCCAATGCGTTCCACGTTGCCCCTGACACTGTCATAGCCAGTCCACCGAAGCAGTAAACCATCAAACATGACTGGAGAATTCATGCAAGATCGAACCTGAAATGCAGTTTAAATGGAGAAGGTATTATTATGCAGATTAACTCTTCTTCCTTGGGTATATTCAGGATGTGAGGACCGGTCAACTTCAAGGTCTTGCCAAACATGTTCGAAGGATAGTAAAATAAGAAAAGAGGTATTGCTGTTGAGAATGTAAGTCGGACAAGAAAGCTGTATAGTGAAACAAATTTATAACTCTCCAAATACATACTAAACTTTAAGACAACAGAGGTAGTCTTGCAATGTAGAAGCAAAACACTCATTACCCTTACTCAATAACAGTGATTGAGAAACATCTCTAGCCCCTCTAGTTAAGTAAGGCATTTTGAAGAGAACATCAATGTCCTTAGTAACACTTACATTGAATGAAATAGGGCTCTTTGACAGGTGAATGATAATAATTTGACAACACAGTCAGGTTTCTTTATATGTGATTGGTTTTACGTCATGGACTTTTTCTACTAAAGGCTAGGATGGTACCTTCTTGCTAAGGAATTTGGTTTTGGTAGGTGTGATCATTATCCTGAGGGAATGTCCTTTCTAATCTCAGACCGTGGCTGGCCGCGAACCCTCGACCTGATGACTCAGAGTCATGAGCGGTACCACTTTGCCACGGTGACCAAGAATTTCTTGTATATGAAATGGTCTGATTTTACACTTACCATTTTAGGAATCTCTGTGCGGAAATCGAGGGGTCGGTTCCAAGCATTGAGACGGGCAATACGACCATGGAATCCTCTTTCGTTGGGATAGCCGCTAAAGTCAGACTCAACTGAACCAAGGGTCAACCAACCACTGCAAAAGGAAGCATAATTATAATATGCTAATGAAATACCGAACAAATGGTTTTTCATATGCTCTTGATCCACCTACTTTTATACTTCTATAATGAAAATTCTAATATGAATTTTCAAATATGGTAACAAAATACACTCCTGTAGCTATAAATGATCTAATTATGAAGCCTTAGAGTAAAAAAGGCAACAGAGAAAGTCAAAGGTTTAGAAATCCAATCATTATCTGGTCTATACATAAAACAAGTTCTTCACTACGGTAGGGCAACATTTTGCATTGAACATGTAAGTGCAAAACTATACAAAAAGGAAAATAATAATGCATTGTCACTTACTACTTGGGTAAGGATCTTCCTTTACCAAATCCGTCAACATGGGCAACAACCACAGCATCAGTAGTAAGAGTTAATGAAGCTGCATCTCCATCCCATACCAGAGCCACGTGGTGCCACTGTCCGTCGTTCACGGGAATGTTTGTTCGGTAATTGACAAACTCCTTTGTGTCTTCAAAGAATTCAATAGCTATTCCAACATTTGTTGCTTGAAGGAGAACCTTTTTATCGGATGGTATGTAGGGACTCCTGCAGTTATGAATTAATTCGGAAATTACTGCTATTGGTTTTTTATATAAGAATTGGGTTCACTTACCCATACAGTATATGTAAATGTAATATACTACTTACTCTATAACAATGTTTGGAAAAGGAAATGAGATATCATTCAGCAAATTAATTCAGGAATTACTGCTTTTGGATTTCATGTAAGTATTTGGGCTCACTTACTAATGCAGTAACTGTAATATAATACTTACTCTACAACAATGTCTGGAAGAGGAATTAAGTAATCATTCAAAACTGATAACATGAAGTAAAAGCTTATACACAAAATTATAGACCTTACATTAACAAAACAGATAATTTTTCATATAAAGTCCAAGATTAATTGTGAATGCATGATTGCCAGGAAGAGGGAATTATAAGTTACAATTTATGGATAAAAAAAAAGAGTAAGAAGACACTTACGAGACAGAGTAAAGCGTGAAGATTGTCCCAAGGTCATCTGGGGTGGAAAACTGCACCCAAAGAGCAATAGTAAACGATGAGGCTTCTCCAATCATAAATGGCGTTGCTAGAGATGCACTCGATGTTTTACTCTCATCGTTGATATACAGTTCATAATCAATATTGATAACTGTAAGAAATATTTAGGTCTCTTAATTAAACAATATAAATTTCCTATATATATTTGCAATATCAACACACATGTTAAAGTCATTCAGCAAACAAATGATCAATACTGTAATGCAGTTTTAAATGTAAAAGTAGAACTCAGTTTCTTACCTTTTCTGCAGTCTTCTCCAGTAAGGTTGAATGGGCATTTACAATAGAAATCATTTGTGAGATCAATGCAAATTGCGCCCGGTGGGCATAAAGTACAGTCCACGATATCTTGGTCACAGTGTCTACCCGTGTATCCAGGTGGGCACACACACTCATAAGCAGCTCCTTTATCTATGCAAGTTGCACCATTTTTGCAAATGCCAGCCTCACAAGCATCAAACTCGTATTCACAACCAATACCAGTAAAGTCCTCTGAACATGAGCAGTTAAGTCCAGAACCATAATCACGACAAGAGGCTCCATTCATGCATGGATTGCCAACGCATCTTTCTGGAGTTACTTGACATTTTTTGCCATCAGTTCCCGAAGGGCAGACACAGAAGTAATCTTCAAATAGATTTAGGCATTCTGCATCATTCAAACAAGGTGAGCTGTCACAACCACCAATATCGTGTTCACAACGCTTTCCTGTCCAACCTGGCTTACACGAACATGTAAAGTCGGCCACTCCATCAGCGCATACACCACCATTAAAGCAAGGACTAATAGCACACTCGTTAATGTTGGTTTCACAATATTCCCCTGTGTAGCCTGGGTGGCACTGACATTTAAACATATTATCAAGATCAAGGCACTTCTCAGTGCCAACTGAGTTACATGGATTACTTATGCATTCATCTATGGAAGCCTCACACTGTAGTCCAACAAAACCAGGTCTGCATTCACAGCTAAAACCATCAAGTTCATCAACACAGGTACCTCCATTCTGACAAGGTTCTGAAGCACAGTCATCTATAGTATGCTGGCAAGTTTTTCCAGAATAGCCAGTGTCACAAACACAGTGGAATCCATTAATCTTATCAACACACTGTCCTCCATTTTCACAGGGAGCTGATTCACATTCATTAATGTTGATTTCACAGCTATCACCAGTCCAACCAAGATGACAGATACACTCATGACTAAAGAATCGGTCAACACATATGCCATTGGCACAGGGAGAATTTTGGCATAAATCCACTTTAATCTGACATCGCTTACCAGTGAAGCCATTAGGACAGTCACAACGAAAATCATTGATGAGATCTGTGCAGTTGGCATTTAGAAGACAGGGTGTCTCTGCACAGTCATCAGTGTTGACATCACAGAGTCGCCCTTCCCATCCAGGTCTGCATTCACAACGAAACCGACCTTGCTCAAGAGGAATACATATTGCACTGTTTGAACATGGGTTACCATTCTCGGTACAAGGATTCACAGTTATATTACATCCTGGTCCTGTGTAACCAGAGCGGCAAAGGCACTCATAAGTATTTTCACCTGGGTTATCTTTACACATCGCTCGGTCAGGACATGTGTTTTCAATGCATTCACTGATTTCAGTTTGACACTGAAGGCCACTATATCCTTCAGGGCATTCACATCTATAGCCCTGAGGCAGATCTATACATGTACCCTCATTATAGCAAGGCTGTGATCCACATTCGTCAACATCTTCCTCACAGAATGTACCAGTAAAACCTGCTGGACAGTAACACTGAACTTGATGCTGACGGGACAAGCATAAGCCTCCATTTTGACAGATTCCCTCTGTGCATCCAACAGCCTGGCAGTCTTGTTCAGATGAAGAGCCTTTCTTTGTTGTGCGATTTCCTGTTGAGCATTCTAGACATGACACACTACCAACAAGGGGTTGATAAAAATTGAAAGGGCACTCTGCACATGGTTCTAAACCATTGTCAGAATATTCACCTGGTTTACATTTCTGACGACAAAGTTGCTGAGAATAAGTGGCAGCACCATGAGTAAAAGTATCTGGAGGACAGGCTTGGCATTCTTTGAAGCCATCAACTGGTGGAACTTCAGTATAAGAGTTCTGAGGGCAGTTGAGGCATGGGACTAGACCAGTTGGTGAGTATGTGCCAAATCCACATACAGGAATACATTCCATTTCACTCTTACTTTCCTCTGTACGAGTGTAATAACCAGGAGGGCATTGCTTGCATGAGCCTTGGCGACTCTGGTCTTGATAGAATCCCTTTTGACAAGGGAAACACTGGCGTTCTTCACGTGGAGCAAACGTGCCAGCTGGACAATGCAAACAACGAGGAACATCACCAGTTTCAGTATTGAGAACTTCACCTACATTGCAAGTGAATCCCTGAGTCACATTGGAACTCGAAGCTGTCATAGCAGGACATACGTTGCCTGCTGATGACAAATCAATAATGGGATCAATAATAGCTGATGTGAAGGAGACACTTAGATCAAATATGAGAGACAAGGTAGAGCCACAGAGCTCATACAGATTAGTTTTCTTGACATCAGGAGTAAGTCTTACTACATAGTAAATGCTGACTATGTTGGCCTCTGCAAGAGTTAGTCGCGTGTTATGGAATCTTACGTCAATTGGAACATTAACAGCAGATGAACAGCGGCTTGACAGGACGCTGTTCAAGCCCTCATAGTATTTATCAAGAAGGGATTCATATTGGCCAAGACAGCTTGGATCCACAGCTCCATTAGCACGATAAATTATATCAGCCATAACATCATAACTGGCCTCTTTTGTATCTTCACTGACGCAGTCTGACACGACACGAGAGGGTTGCCACTGATTCTTTTCAATGCATGAGAAGGTCTTCATGGGCATGTTGTCTGTAAATCTAAACCCGGCATCGCACTTAGCCGTGCAATTAGTGCCTTGTGAGGTGGCACTGCAAGACAGCTTACCATTAGCTGGTGCCTTGAGTTCCCAGTCAACACAAGCTGTGGCTTGAACTGCTACTTGGAAATTACACATTGCTGTGTTGCCTGATGGATCAGTGGCTGTTAAAGTTACATTCTCATAGCCTCCTACACGAATTGTAGCGATTTCAGGAGTAATATTAAGTTTGTATTCACCGCTATTATCTGTTACACTGATCTCACGAAGATCCAGAGAAGTCTTGAAATCAACCTGATAGTTCTGTCGGTCTTCAACCAGCTCAATCACATAGCTCTGTGGGCAAGTTAAGGAAGGAGGAATTTCATCAGGAACAGTTATGTTAATCTGACAAATTGCAACGTTACCATCAAAATCAAATGCCAAATATTCTACCATCATATCTTCGAAAATGTGCATGGGAGGACGGAAACCGGCTGGACGAACTTCTGTTCTGGCAATCATACCAGAGTTGTCATGAGCAGTAGGAACAGTGAAATTAACGCTTTGCATACCGTCAAGCCCTTTCTGAACCACAATAGGGTTAACTGGGCAGTTAGCAAATTGTGGTGGTTCATTGTCAACGCACACTGGATAACCCATATTAAAGCCAAGCAAGCGTTGACTTGGAGGCTCATCTTCACACCCCATGAGCTCAAATTTAAGACAGGGGTTTTTATCATAGCTAACAATACCCAGTATAACAAATTGAGCCTTAACAACAATAGGTAAGGTAATCATAGCAAGCTCACCATAGTTCCCAGGATCTCTGGCTGTTAAATTGAAGTTAGGGTAGTAAATAATGTAATTATCATTTTCTTGCTCTTTGTAAAACAAACGGATTTCAGTAGGTCTGCCCACAACGTCATTTGTGATGACGCCTTTGACAAGTACTGCTTTGACACGATGAATTTTGCCCAAATCTACTGTTACATATGTTAAGGCTTCTTGTTGTCCACACCACCCTGTGGCAGAATTAAGGCGAATGTTGTGTGACTCGTAGTTTCCTCGTTCAGTTGTGGCATTAATTGCTGATGCTGGAATCTTCCCAGAGGTTATACCCAGAGGAGCAACAACCCGGCATTCCGGTTCACGCATGCATCGAATGGACTCGTCTGTTATTGGTATATAACCAGGTCGAGTGCACTCGAATTTTACTCGAGATCCTTGTTCATAACTTGTGGCAATCTGAATACCATCCGGAGGGTGACCCGGATCTGAACAAACAGGTCCTTCACATCTCAAGTCTCCAAAGTCCCAGTTAGCATCAGCCTGACACCTAACAGCATTATCATTTGTACTTGTCTGTCCTGCAAGACTAAATGTTTCTTCACAGCCAAAAAAGAAGGAAGACTTGAACTTAGTATCTTTAGTAAATCCATACGTTGCCCCTGGAGTTTCTGCCGGTTCACCACAATCAACACGTGGACACTGCAGAGGGACACCTGACATCCAGTAGTCAGGCTTACCAGGTTGGGGATCATAAACACATTCACGAAAACCTGATGTCATCGTTTTCCATAATGGACGGCCTTCTTGACTGCAAGTAATGGTTACATTTTTCTTAAAGGGTATGACAGGAGCATCTGGATCTTCAAAGTTTACTGTTAAGCCTTCTTCAGGGTCATCCTGGAGAGGATTGCAAGATGCATACTGGCACTCAGGCAATGTTCCATTCCAAACTCCATTACTTGTACAAGCCAGTGTGTCTGATCCAACCATTACATAGCCAAAGTTACATTGGAATTTAACAAGATCCCCATAATGGTACATATCCCGAGTATCTAACAAAACTCCATTTGCTGGAACTTCCAATGATGGGCACATTTTGCGCACGCATGTTTTATTTAGGTGATAGCTATCACCATCTCTTAAGCCTGATTCAGAGTCTTCAATATAAAAGCCAGCAGTTCCATTCTCAGTGAAAAGATCATATCCTATATTGCACAAGCATGAGAAGGAGCCAGGAGAATTTAAGCAGCGTTGATCACAGCCACCATTGTTTTGCTCACATTCATTAACATCAATGCAGTCCTGGCGTGCACATCCCATGAGTTCAAATTTAAGACAAGGTGCTAATTCATAATCAGCAAGTGTTAGGCGAATAAATCTTGCCTCAACAGGAGTGGGTAAGTTTACAACAGACAGAGAGGCACCAGAAGTAATGCGGAATTCAACGGGTGAACCATCTCTATTAGTGTATTCACGAAAAACGTCAGTCAAATCATCAGTGTACTGCAGGCGAATGGATTTTGCAAAAGCAAGCTGACCATCAGTGCGACCAACAGGCTGTGTTCTAAATCCAATGATTACTGTTGGTACTCGGAGATCCACCATAATCCAGTTTCTTCCTGGTACTGGAACAGCACCGCACCATCCAGGCTTAGAATTCAGGCGCACACTCTGTGAAAAAGAAGCCATAAATTACTGACAACCAAAATTTAAAAAACATGACAATATTCTGTAACAGCACATCTCCTTACTCAACACTGTACTGAAATTGCATGATTTATTAAGTCAGTGCATTAATAATATATAATACTCAATAAAATATACAAGAGTAAAATTGAGAACAAGTGTAGATGTAGATAAGCTAGGAATTGAATGTAGGATAAATTTTACTTCCAGAAGTATAAATGTACTTACATTCTTTTCATAACCAGAGGCAGTAGATGATACTGTTATGGCATCATCAGGAATGCCACCATCAGAGACACCCAAGTCACCTCTGGGTCGGCAATCGAGATTAGGCATAAATCCTGGCTTACACATGCACGAAAAGGCACCCAGCGTGTTTTTGCAATCAGTTGACGCTGCGTCGCACTGCGCAATGTCACATTCATTGATATCTGGAAGAATATTGCCAGAATGGTTAAAATAATCCTTTATTTGCTTTTGTAAAATATACTGAACAACATTTTCCAAATTAGTGCCAAGCATTCAAAACTTTTGGGTGTCAGTGAAATTAAAATAATGTAATACATATATTTTTACTAGGTCAGGAAACAGTGAATAAATATGTCTTTATAAAAGTGTTTACTTATTCACAGTAACAGATATAAGTGCCAAAATTAAAAATGTACAGAGAATATTGTACCTTGGCAGGTAGGAAGGTCAATAAAAGTTTGATTAGGGCCACAACTGGTGACAGGGGATCCAAAAAGCTTATATCCTCTGTGACACTGGATTCTTGCTTCATCACCAAAGTAATAAACTCGAGTCAAGTTTTTTACAAAGCCATTTTCAACCTACAAAAAAAATAAGAGGAAGTGAATACTATCTGGGTGAATATATATTTATGCGTGTACTTTTCTTCTCTATGCTTCTTATCTCTTTTAGTCTCTACTTATGACATATAATAAATATGAGGGCAATATGCCTCCCCCTTCACCAGGATTAAGTTTAAATTGCGCACTGGAAGAACGCCAAAGTACACAAACAGTTTAAGTACCGTAATGAGTGATCAGTTTTATTAAAGTGCATACCTCTGGATATTCATGGCATCTTATCTTGGAGCAGGAGGGTACTTCCCCAGACCATGAGCCATTAGACATACAGTGTATCACAGGTAATCCTGTTCTGTAATATCCAGGTTCACATTCAAACCTCACAACAGTCCCATAACTACGACCTCCTCCGTTGAGAACTTCTTGAATGGAGAATGGAGTTTCGGGCAAAGGGGGACACTGGGATGCTGAAATAGAAAATGGATAAATATGATTAGGAGTCTGTAAATAAGGAATTTATACTTTTCTGCTGTCAGGCAATACATTGCATAATGAGCCACACTATTCAAGGGATAGAATTTTTAGATGTTATACTTATTATGAAGTCACTTTACAGAATAAGTTTTATAACTGAAACAGTATAATATTTTTTACCTAAGCACTCTGGAAGTCGTTCCCATTGGCCTTGCTCAGTGCAGCTGACAGTTTCGAGTGGTGCTCCACTTGGGAATCCAAAACCAGCGTAACATTGGTATGTAGCCTGACCTTTATAGGTCACATTTGTAGCACCAATGCTGAAGCCATTATCAATTTGTGGAACAGGACCACAGTATACCTCTGCAAGACACCATTTCAATTTGCATGACATAAAAAGTCTGTTACCAACTACAGATAAAACTAAATATTTATCGCAAAATGAATTTGTTTAATGCTGAAGTCTAACTTCCAATTAAGTAATTTTAGATTTTCAGCTATGTCTTCCAGCCATTCTAGATTTTCCTTCTGGATGGGTTTGTTTATAATCCTGCACCATTCAACAAAGAAAACATTCGTTTATTTTAACTCAGAGGTAAAGATAAGTAGCTCTGACATGTGCTATAGTCTAGACCTCTTAAGAGGGAAAAAAATGATATCCAAGTTACATACTTGTGGGGGTATAATTTCACAGTTTCTCTGTCTTTATAGATAATTTGTAGTTGTTGGTATTGCTAAGTTTATGCTGAAGTTTGATAAAAAAAAGTTTAAACATGAGCCCACCTTGGCATTTCGGTATGTAGTCAATGGACCATTTTCCTCCTGGCATACAAGTAGTCACAATTGTGGTCCGGTTATTCGCAAATTCCTGTCCCTGCGGACAACTGTATGTAAGTACACTTTCAAACGATGTATCTCGAGATGAAGCAATAACCCCTTCACCAGCATCAAGCATTGGACAGTCTGGAAATAGAAGAGAAAATTAAAATATATATATTTCAATGACCTAAATTTTGAAGCTTGAGGCATATGCTTGGTCTATGAATTTACCTTGATGGTTGCATAGTTTTGACTTCACATAACTTATAATGAGGAGAACATAAAAGAAACTATTAAAGAAAACTTGAAATATCACGTTTTCCACATGCAGGAATATATATTGCCAATTGGTTGAAATTCTTGACTTGGGAATTGACAGACCTGCAATTGAGCCCACCATGTGGTGCTAAGAAGGGCATGCAGCTTTAATTTCCCTACCACATTGTCTGTCTGTGTCCATCCCCATATTGGGGACTAATTGTGACAAATAAACGAGATACTGAATAAACTCTAAAATATATCAAACACATTAAACTCACCAGCTGAGAAGCGAGCAGACCATCCTTCAGCAGACCTCAAAGGATCAGAATTGAACATAAGAAACATAGCTCCAGAATCTGCAGTTAGAGTAATTGTTGGAGGGTTACCCTCTGTAAATCCATTGCCAGAGTGAAGTCTTATGCCCTCTGATGGTGTCAAGCCATCATACACTTGTAATGTGTCTTCTTCTTCTACTTGGAAATTAGTAAACTGGAAATAAAAAAAACGGGTGATCAATGACAATACATCAAGCAAGAATTAAAACAGATGATCAATTACAATCCATCTAGCCACAAATTAATACAAAAATGGACAATAAGCCCAGTATTTACAGAGATGTATTTCAACTGGTTATCCAGAAATAAATACCTTCATGGACAGAGGACCTCCTCCAGGTCTTTTAATAAGGTATCTGCACTCTTGGTTAGTGGGATATTCGCTAATGCCAAAGGCAGGAGACGATATCATGCCCTTGTTGGCGTCAATTTCTATTGAGCAGCCTGAGTAGTACCTAAAAGAGAGAGATGATATATTTACAGTATAAAAAACGGATTAAATGCTTTTTTCCACATATCTGCTTCCTGCCAAAGTTTCATGTTAAACATTTATATAACAAAGTATGTTACCTGATCCGGAAACCCCTTTGTGACACACCAAGATTCGTGTGGAAGTAAAAGTAGATAACTGGTCCTGTAGAGATGATGAACTGAGGACTGTCTTCTTTTGTACCCGTGAGACGAGCCAACAGGGCATCAGAAGGTGAGTTTCCATCGCGTATCAAAATGAAGTCATTTTCTGCATATAGATAATGATTATCAATATAGTTTTTGTCAATTAAAATAGAATTGTAAAACTATTTCTGTCAATAAGTGACTAGGCATGCACTAGAAATTCCAGGTTATTTCTGTAACAGCTATAAAGAAAACAGTGGTATGCAAAAAAAAAAAAAAAAAAATTAAGCATAATATGAGGTATTTTTGAAAATGCAACCGAGAAACACACCTTCCTCCAGGTCTAAATCTAGAATTTCTAGTGTTATGACTCTTCCCTGTTGGGTCTTGAGAATGTAAAGGCATTCCAAGCCACCAGGATATTCAAGTGGATAGTTATTAGATGTCAAGATCTGTTCTTGAGGTGTGGCAATGAGGTCACCACCACAGTTTTGAGGCTCTGTTTTCCATGATGCCCTGCAGAGAGAGAATACCAAGATTACTTGTACGTGAAATACGAAAGTATGCTTAGAACATATTCAATAATTTCCTTATTTGGTTCAAGTCTCTGAATTACTTCTAAGTTCTTAGCTAAATGCAAATGAGGATATTAGCTGTACCCTATTAAGAAGTCAAATTGTGAAATTCATGTATAAATTAACATTCCTCTTATATGATATGATCATGAAGTTTCCAGCATACCTGAAACCTCGCTTTTCCACAGAAGCATCCGTCTTAAACTTAATGATCATAAAGTTGGAAGCAGAAATGAAAAGCTTATTTGTTAAATCTTGTCGACCTGAGAGAGTGGTGAGGGACACAGATGAATCCTCTGTTCTCCCTCCACTCAAAATCTGCACAGTGTCAAAGTTCTTCTCGGTATCAAACTCAAAAAACTGGAGGATGACGTTGTGTCCTACTGGACCCTCCAAAGTCCATTTGCAGTTCATGTTAGGTCCGTATTTCTTAGGGAATTCAGGGCTATCGATGGAGTCCCCTGAGGACTTCATGTAAAAATGACATCGATTGGGACAGTCCATTTCATCTGACATGTCTCCACAGTCATTCTGACCGTCACACTGGAAAGCCTGTAAGGATAAATAAAGTAAAGGAGTGTTAGTCATTCCTTTCGTATTAAAACTAAACTATGCCGTACAGAAGAGCATCACACTAATGTGGTATAAATAAGGCAGTAATTATATATGGTGGCATACATGTTGTACAATCCACTATTCCTAATTTAGGCGGTGTAAAATTATTTTAATAAATTACTGAGAAGCTCTATGAAAGGAATGTAACATTTACAGTGAAAAAGAAGACTTTTTTTTTTTTAAGAGTGTGACACCTGGACAGGCAGAAACTGCCCTCATCAATAAAGGCCCGGGCACGAGAAAATACCAAGATGAAGGAAAAGAAATAGGTTAAGGGCAAGGCAGAGATGAGGTAATGTCACACAAAGGTAAACGACATACAGAAAGAAACAGTCAAAGTACAGAGGACACTTACCTTATTGATACATTTTCCATTGGAGCAGTGCAAAGATCCCTTTGTACAAGCCTGGATGTGGCACATGAAAGGCAAGAGAGACTCACAAGTATTTAATTCCCATGACTGCTGATCTGAAATCCTTGCTTTCACACATTCTCCACCACTGACCTGAGGTTGGCCTTGAGACCAAAATCCTTGAAAAAGATAAAAGAGAATGCTTAACACTGATCAGATAAAGATGGCTACTATCATCATAGTCTGTAAACTCATGTGGAAAATGCCAAAAGCTACATTTGATTATATTAGATGAAACTGATATGCCTTGCCCTTACAACTGCCATTTTAAAGTTAATGAACATTTTTCAAAAATACCAAATGCAGATAATTTGAAAAGAATCGTACTCTTACTGACAGTAATATACAGGAATGAAGATTCAGATGTTGAAAATGAATTACTCCCAGAATCCCATGTAAAATATAATAACCCCCGTAAATTGTTAGATTGGGTAGGTTAGCTTAGCTGTGGCCAGGTTGGTAACACGTGCGTCTGATTCTTCAGGTCGTCAGTTCAAGACCTGCCATGGTCTGAGGTTAGAAAGGAAATTCACTCGAGGTTATGCTAGCACTTGCTAAATCCAAAATCCCTCGAAAGAAGGCAACATTCTAGCCCTTACTAGAAAAGGGAATCAGTGATGTAAAACTAGATCATTTACAGAATAAGAGAATCCTCACCTGAGTATAGGGAAACATGTTTTCCCCCAGCAGATTCTAGGGTGTTTGTGGAGAGATCATTGAGGGACATCAATCCCAACCAGTAACTGCTGGTGGGTTCGTCGAGGGTCTTGTGAGCCAAACCTTCCGTGAAGTTATTTTGGTTATAGCTTTCTACAAGGACGAGGTCTGAACCAAATCTGTCAAAAGAAAAAGATGAAATGGCATTGCTATCTTAGTATGAAGAAAAGAAAGAAAAAGAAGACAAAGGTTTCATGGAAATAGAATACATTAGCTGTCAAATGCAATAATTATTTGTAAAATCTCACAATACCCCCTGCGGGAGGGGAGTGAGAATACTTCCTCCGCATTCCCCTGTGTTGTAAAAGTCGAATAAATGGGGCTAATCAAGGAGACTGGGAATCCCCTCCTCTGTATATTTCTTCCTGCATCATCAAGGGTTTTTACTTTGACTAAGCCACCCCCTTATAAGGTGGAATATGGCTATTGTATACAGACAGATAAATTCTTAATGCTGTTGGGTCATAGGAACATATATAAACAAAATCTCAAAGCAATGCTTAGACAATCATTTACTTAATAAGTGGTGCCTATTACTAAAGAACCATATAATAAACAGATTATATTAATGAAATAAGTTTGGATTAGGTAAAGATAGCTGCTCCCAGTACATTAAATAATCCCGTAAATTGTCAAGATAAGTTAGGTTATTTAATGTGCTGGGAGTCATTATCATTACTTGATCTATAAGTTATATAATACTTAAAATTTATTCCTATTTCAGCCAACAATACGATGAGAGGTAAGCCACTTTTTGCTCGATTAGCATTGTTAGACCCCTCTGGGTCTGGTCTGTACTTGGATGGGTGTCCAATGGGGAACGCACTGGCAGAGTGCTCGATTCGGGAGGGGACGTACCTATGTTCGAGTTCACGGCATCCAGCCTTCATACCCCGTCATCAATCCGTCTGTGTTCACCCCAAAATGGGGACTAAGTATGATACATAAAACAAAAAGAAAAACTGAGACTTGAAATGACGATATTTTATCCTTGTTTAATGTCATTGTGGGCAACCATCATGTAGACAGTCTGGCATATAAATGTTATCTAACACCACAGCAAAACATATAACACTATTAACAATATCAATAAGGCTAATTATAATATTATTACCAATATTACTAATGTAATGGTCAGGAGGAGACACAAATTAAACCCTAATTTTTTACTGCTTGTAGCAATGCAACAAAAGTTGCTGGTTTGGACAACTGGAAAGGATGGATAGGATAGCTTAGCAATACAACTGGATTCAGTGGGATTGCCTTGAGAGGCTTCGAAATCCAGGAAGAGGACAGTTATAAAAATAATAGATGAAAATATGCAGAGTTCCTACACAGATTAAGTGGCTGGTTTGGACAGCTGGAAAGGATGGATAGGATAGGTCAGCAATACAGCTGGAGTCATTGAAACTGTCTTGAGAGGCCTTGACATCCAGGATAATGACAGTTATAAAAGTAAAAATGGTAATGATGCGGAGTTCCCAGTCCATTTACTGCAGTTAGAGCAAAAAGATGGAACTTGAGGAAAGGCAGAGGTAGAAATGTATATGTAGCAAATATATGAAAGGGGTTTATATTCAATCAATCAATCAATTATTATTATTATTATTAAATTACTACTATTACGATAACTACTACTACTACTACTAATAATAATAATAATAAAAAGTTACTTTTTTAATATTGTCAGCTGTGAGCACGCCATCTCACGGCCAATGAACTTTGGCGAAGTTCCCCAGGCAGCCTCACACCTAAAAACACAGGAATCCATTCGCATGTCTCTTAACAGAGAATAGCCCTTACTCTTTAATGCTCCATGGGTCACTTTTATGTAAAATAGTGTCTGTGGGTTAGACTCGTTAACCCTTGTTCATGTCGCATACGACAATGGCCTTTCAGTTGTAGTAAAATAAGGGTGAAAGCTGCTGCTTAAAGGAACTTTATTGATGATACCAAGCGCTCTGCACAGGTGCGGTGTTTTTGCGTTTCCTAGGCAATTTCTTCTTCTTCATAGAAACTTCCAGTCATTTTGGGTTCTTCCCGTGTGTGTGTGTGTGGTTACCTAATTGTGATTACCTAATTGTGTTTACGGGAAAGAGCCCAAAACTCGTATCTTCCCGTCTCCTCATCGGTTCCATTTTATACTTAGTGATACTTATCATACCTGTCCTTAAAACTATGGATTGAGATAGCATTAACTACCTCGTCGCTTAGCGAATTCCAATTATTAACTACTCTTACACTGAAAAAGTATTTCCTTACATCCTGCAAAGAAGTTTTCTTACAAAGCTTCAAACTATGACCTCTAGTTCTAGAGCCAGCCATATCAAAATATCGATCCCTATCCACTCTATCATAACCATGAAGGAATTTAAAGACTGTGACCATATCCCCCCTCACTCTTCTAGCTTCGAGTGATGGTAAGTCTAATTCCCTCAGCCTCTCATCATAACTGAGATTGCGTATTTCTGGCACCAGTTTCGTGGCATGTCTTTGAACTTTTTTCAAGCTTAGCTATGTGCTTTTTCAAGTGCGGATTCCAAAAGGGGGCTGCATATTCGAGTTTTGGCCTCACATAGGTTACATAAATATTTCTGAACATTTCCTTGTCCATGTGCCTGAAGGCTACCCTTACATTTGATAAGAATGCATATGCTGCCCTTACTATGCCATTTATATGTATTTCTGGAGACAAATCTGCCAGTATGTTTACTCCTAGATCTCTCTCATTTTCTGTCTCTTGAAGTTGTACTCCAGCCACCGAGTAGTCAAGCTTGGGCCTTCTTGCACTTGTACCCATTCTCATTACCTTACATTTTGAAGTATTGAATTTCATTAGCCACTTTTCTGACCACTCATGCAGATTATTTAGATCCTCCTGAAGTTCTCTACCATCGTTCTCGTTTTTTACTTTCTTCACAATCTTTGCATCATCTGCAAACATATTCATGAATAAATTTACAGACTCTGGTAGGTCATTTACATATACAAGGAACAAAAGTGGCCCTAAAACTGAACCCTGTGGAACTCCACTACTAACTCTTCTCCATTCAAACACTGAGTGTCTTACTCTGTTCCATTCCTTCTAAGTAAGTTTTTATCCATTCTAAAACATTTCCACCTATTCTAGTCATTGATTGCAGCTTCCTAATAAGTCTCCCATGTGGAACAGTGTCAAACGCTTTCTGGAAGTCTAGGAATATGCAATCTGCCCAGCCCTCTCTTTCCTGTAAGATTCGGCTTACCTCATCATAAAATTCTAATAAGTTTGTTACTGTTGATCTACCTTCTCTGAAGCCATGTTGCCTCACTGACAAAAAGTTGAAGGATTCCAAGTGAAGAGAGATATGTTTCCTTAGTAGTTTCTCCATAACTTTGCAAACTATGCTGGTCAAGGAAACTGGTCTATAGTTCAGAGCCGTATCCCTCCTTCCCTTTTTGAATATAGGTATCACATTTGCTTGTTTCCAGCATCTTGGAATCTCCCCTGACTCCAGTGACTTTTTAAATATGATACTTAGTGCCACTGATATTGAGTTTGCGCATTTCTTAGTCACATGAGGGGATATGTCATAAGGACCTGTAGCTTTATGAACATCTAAATCCATCAGCGCTTTGCATACCTCTGTGGCTGTAAGGTTGATGTTCTCTAATACCGGCCCTTGAGCTTCTATCACTGCAATCTGAGGGGGTGGGGTATTTTTTACTGTAAATACTGACTGAAACTCCTTGTTCAATTCTTTGCAGATCTCTTCATCCGTCTCAGTGATGCTTCCATCCACTCTCTTTAGCCTTAAAACCTGTTCTTTTACCTTCAGTTTTTCTCTGATAAAGCTGTGGAAAAGCCTGGGATTTTCTTTAGCCTTCCTGGTGATGTCCCTCTCATAGTCTCTCTCTGCCTCTCTCCTTTTACTTAGGTAGTCATTTCTTGCTCTTTTGTAGGTTTGCCAGGCATTTATGTTTTTTCTCCTCCTATACCTTTTCCAGCATTTGTCTCTCCACTCCTTAGCTCTTTTACACTCATTATCGAACCATTTCTCTCTGGCATGAATTACACCTACTTTGGTGACAGGTATGCAGCAACCTACTATCTTCCCATATTTCTCACAAAAGATGTCATACATTTCTTGTACAGATTTGTTGTAAAATAAGGTTCTCCAGTCAATAACTGTAAAAAGCTCATTCATTTTGATGTAATCTCCTTTCGGATAGTTCCTCCTCATGTCCTCAGTGCCTCTACTCTCAGGCAGAATATCTTCAATGATATACTCCATCAACACCACACAGTGGTCACTCTTTCCAATAGGTGGTTCATATTCATTTTTTTCAATATCCAACACATTATCTGTGAACACTAGATCAAGTAGTGATGGCTCATCCCCACCCCTGGCCCTTGTTGGTTCCATTACATGTTGGTGTAGGAAATTCCCTTGTACGCAATCTAGGAATCTTGCCCCGAATGAGTCCTCACCACTGTGTGGGTCAAGATTTATCCAATCTATCTCTTTATGATTAAAGTCTCCCATAATCAAAATCCTACATTTTTTTTCCCGTGCCATGTTAACAACTGAGTTTATGACTTCAATAGTACCTATATGACTTTCCTCATAAATTTCAAGCCTATTTGGTTCCTTGGTGGGTTGTATACAACAGTTATTATAATGCTCTCTGACCCAGTATTTATGCGAGCAACAAGAAATTCCTTGAACTCACTTTCTATAGCCAAGTTTATTTCTTCAACTTGAATCCCTTCACTTATGAGCAGTGCTATTCCTCCACCAGTCCTCTCAGTTCTTTCAACCCTTAGTATTCTGAAGCCCCTAGGAAAAACTGTGACACTGTTTATGTCCTCACTCAACTTAGTCTCTGTAATTGCTACTATATCTGCCTTACTGTTGTGAATCCTATCTTTTAATTCTGTGTGTGTGTGTAATTACCAAACTGTAATTACCTAATTGTGTTTATGGGAAAGAACCCAAAGCTCGTATCTTCCCGTCTCCTCATCGGTTCCATTTTCTACTTATTGATACTTATCATACCTGTCCTTAAAACTATGGATTAAGATTGCATTATCTACCTCCTCGCTTAGCGAATTCCAATTATCAACTACTCTTACACTGCAAAAGTATTTCCTTACATCCTGCAGAGAAGTTTTTTTTACGAAGCTTCAAACTATGACCTCTAGTTCTAGAGCCTGCCATATCAAAATATCGATCCATATCCACTCTATCATAACCATTTAGGAATTTAAAGACTGTCATCATATCCCCCCTCAATCTTCTAGCTTCGAGTGATGGTAAATCTAATTCCCTCAGCCTCTCATCATAACTGAGATTATGTATTTCTGGGGGCTGCATATTCGAGTTTTAGCCTCACATAAATATATCTGAACATTTCCTTCTCCATGTGCCTGAAGGCTACCATTACATTTGATAAGAAGGCATATGCTGCCCTTACTATGTCAATTATATGTATTTCTGGAGACAAATCTGCCAGTATGTTTACTCCTAGATCTCTCTCATTTTCTGTCTCTTGAAGTTGTACTTCAGCCACCGAGTAGTCAAGCTTGGGTCTTCTTGCACTTGTACCCATTCTCATTACCTTACATTTTGAAGTATTGAATTTCATTAGTCATTTGTCTGACCACTCATGCAGACTATTTAGATCTTCCTGAAGTTCTCTACCATTGTTCTCGTTTCCTACTTTCTGCACAATCTTTGCATCATCTGCAAACATATTCATGAATGAATTTACAGACTCTAGTAGGTCATTTACATATACAAGGAACAAAAGTGGCCCTAAAACTGAACCCTGTGGAACTCCACTACTAACTCTTCTCCAATCAGACACTGAGTTTCTTACTCTAACCCTCTGTTCCCTTCCCTCTAAGTAAGTTTTTATCCATTCCAAGACATTTCCACCTATTCTAGCCATTGATTGCAGCTTCCTAATAAGTCTCCCATGTGGAACAGTGTCAAACGCTTTCTGGAAGTCTAAGTGTGTGTGTGTGTGTGTGTGTGTGTGTGTGTGTGTGTGTGGTGTGTGTGTGTGTGTGTGTGTGTGTGTGCTTAACAAAAATATTTAAATGAACCCTCTTAAGACATTTGCTCCTTTTCTATGCTTACATCTTCACAGAATATTTTTGCATATTCGTTACACATCTCTCATTGTCCCTTCATATCTGACAAGTCACAACACTCTCCATCTCTCTTTGGCTTCTTCTTAACCCCGTCGACGGTCTTTCTGCAAATTTCCGAACTGCTGAAGAAATTCTTCAGCCCTCAAATGTTTAATTGATTGTGCTTCTGATTATCAAATGCACAAATGAATATTAATATGCAATTCCTCAACACATTTAACTTGTAAAAAACGAAATAAAAAAAAAGCAAAAAGTAGATAATCACAATTAAAATAAATTCTTAAAAGCGTAACTTTGTACCCTGAGAGGAATGGAGAATTATTAAAGGTGCAAATTAATTTATTTCTTATTTATTATGCCAATATTTGTACATGGGGAAGTGCCCGAAGGCACTCCCACTGATATATCCCTTCACATCTGACAAGTCACAATACTCTCAATCTCTGTTTTTCTCTATGTTTTCTTCGTGCCCAGGCCCGACGAGGGTAGATTTATATATTATGGCCCGTCCTGGTGTCACATTCATTGAGAAAAAAAAAATGCTTTCTCTACAATATGTATTTTTTGCAATATCTATATTAAATATTAAGCATAATGGTCAATTTATGCTATAATTTCGTAATGATTATTCCAAATGTTTAGTTTTGGCTAAAGTCACCTAAATTCCTTAAATAATAATAATAATAATAATAATAATAATATTAATAATAATAAAGGTAGCACACAAGCACACGCACACACAAGAGAAAGAAAATGAGAGATATCTAGGAGTAAACATACTGGCAGATTTGTCTCCAGAAATACATATAAATGGCATAGTAAGGGCAGCATATGCATTCTTATCAAATGTAAGGGTAGCCTTCAGGCACATGGACAAGGAAATGTTCAGAAATATTTATGTAACCTATGTGAGGCCAAAACTTGAATATGCAGCCCCCTTTAGGAATCCACACTTGAAAAAGCACATAGCTAAGCTTGAAAAAGTTCAAAGACCTGCCACGAAACTGGTGCCAGAAATACGCAATCTCAGTTATGATGAGAGGCTGAGGGAATTAGACATACCATCACTCGAAGCTAGAAGACTGAGCGGGGGGAGGGTATGGTGACAGTCTTTAAATTCCTTCATGGTTATGATAGAGTGGATAGGGATCGATATTTTGATATGGCTTGCTCTAGAACTAGAGGTCATAGTTTGAAGCTTCGTAAGGAAACATCTTTGCAGGATGTAAGGAAATACTTTTTCAGTGTAAGAGTAGTTGATAATTGGAATTTGCTAAGCGAGGAGGTAGTTAATGCTATCTCAATCCATAGTTTTAAGGAGAGGTATGATAAGTATCACTAAGTATAAAATGGAACCGATGAGGAGACGGGAAGATACGAGCTTTGGGCTCTTTCCCGTAAACACAATTAGGTAAATAAACACACACACACACACACACACACACACACACACACATACACACACACAACACACACACACACACACACACACACACACACACACACACACACACGTCACTGTACCAGAATTAACTGGATTGGTTTAATGAAGTCATAATGTAAAAAGTAAAAAATTTTACATGCAGACACAAATACGCACATACGCGCGCACACACACACACACACGGCCAACATGGCAGGGGAGACTTGAAGAAAATAAAGCTAGGGTTGTAGACCTGATAAGAAAGCTTGGAGTAGTTTGTGGTCCTGAGGATATTGTAAACATTCACAAACTAGGCAAATATTCGAGGGAAGGAAAGCAGAGACCAACAAAAGTAACCTTTGAGAGAGGGGAAACATGTAGGGAAATATTGATGAGAAAAAAAAAGTCTAAAAGACCTTCAAGAATTCCAAGAAGTGTTCATTAGACGATACAGAACACAGGAAGAGATGGAAAAGATAAAAAACTTGTTGCAAGAGGCAAGAAGGTTAAATGAGGAAAGAAATGAAGAAGAGAAGAAAAATTTTCATTTCAGAGTTCTTCCAGACAAAGGGGAGATAAAGAAGATAATGACAGAAGATCAGGGGATGGGGCCTCATTAAGATTATTATATACACAAATGCTGATGGATTAGCTGGTAAGGCAGTAGAATTAAAAGATAGAATATGCAACAGTAAGGCAGATATAGTAACAATTACAGAGACTAAGTTGAGTGAGGACATAAACAGTGTCACAATATTTCCTAAGGGCTTCAGAATATTAAGGTTGAAAGATCTAAGAGGACTGGTGGAGGGATAGCACTGCTCATAAGTGAAAGGATTCAAGTTGAAGAAATAAACTTGGCTATAGAAAGTGAGTTCAAGGAATTTCTTGTTGCTCGCATAAATACTGGGTCAGAGAGCATTATAATAACTGTTGTATAATAAAGGTAGCACACAAGCACACGCACACACACACACACGTCACTGTACCAGAATTAACTGGATTGGTTTAATGAAGTCATAATGTAAAAAGTAAAAGAATTTAAATACAGACACAAATACGCACATACACACACACACACACACACACACATGGCCAACATGGCAGGGGAGACTTGAAGAAAATAAAGCTAGGGTTGTAGACCTGATAAGAATGCTTGGAGTAGTTTGTGGTCCTGAGGATATTGTAAACATTCACAAACTAGGCCAATATTCGAGGGAAGGAAAGCAGAGACCAACAAAAGTAACCTTTGAGAGAGGGGAAACATGTAGGGAAATACTGATGAGAAAAAAAAAAGTCTAAAAGACCTTCAAGAATTCAAAGAAGTGTTCATTAGACGATACAGAACACAGGAAGAGATGGAAAAGATAAAAAACTTGTTGCAAGAGGCAAGAAGGTTAAATGAGGAAAGAAATGAAGAAGAGAAGAAAAATTTTCATTTCAGAGTTTTTCCAGACAAAGGGGAGATAAAGAAGATAATGACAGAAGATCAGGGGATGGGGTCTAATTAAGATTCTTATACACAAATGCTGATGGATTAGCTGGTAAGGCAGTAGAATTAAAAGATAGGATTCACAACAGTAAGGCAGATATAGTAACAATTACAGAGACTAAGTTGAGTGAGGACATAAACAGTGTCACAGTTTTTCCTAAGGGCTTCAGAATATTAAGGGTTGAAAGATCTGAGAAGACTGGTGGAGGGATAGCACTGCTCATAAGTGAAAGGATTCAAGTTGAAGAAATAAACTTTTCTATAGAGTGAGTTCAAGGACTTTCTTGTTGCTCGCATAAATACTGGGTCAGAGAGCATTATAATAACTGTTGTATATAACCTACCAAGGAACCAGAATAGGCTAGAAGTTTATGAGGAAAGTCATATAGGTACTATTGAAATCATAAACTCAGTTGTTACTATTGCATGGGAGAGAAAATGTAGGATTTTGTTTATGGGAGATTTTAATCATAAAGAGATAGATTGGATAAATCTTGACCCACACAGTGATGAGGACTCATTCGGGGCAAGATTCCTAGATTGCGTACAAGGGAATTTCCTGACACCAACATGGGGATGAGCCATCGCTACTTGATCTAGTATTCACAGATAACGTGTTGGATATTGAAAAAATTGAGTATGAACTACCAATTGGAAAGAGTGACCACTGTGTGTTGTTGATGGAGTATATCATTGAAGATATTCTTCCTGAGAGTAGAGGCACTGAAGGAGATGAGGAGGAACTATCCAAAAGGAGATTACATCAAAATGAATGAGCTTTTTGCAGTTATTGACTGGAGAACCTTATTTTACAACAAATCTGTACAAGAAATGTATGACATCTTTTGTGAGAAATATGGGAAGATAGTAGATTGCTGCATACCTGTCACCAAAGTAGGTGTAATTCATGCCAGAGAGAAATGGTTCAAAAATGAGTGTAAAAGAGATAAGGAGTGGAGAGACAAATGCTGGAAAATGTATAGGAGGAGAAAAAACATAAATGCCTGTCAAACCTACAAAAGAGCGATAAATGATTACCTAAGTAAAACAAGAGAGGCAGAGAGAGACTATGAGAGGGACATAACCAGGAAGGCTAAAGAAAATCCCAAGCTTTTCCACAGCTTTATCAGAGGAAAACTGAAGGGCTTAAGAGAGCGGATGGAAGTATCACTGAGACGGATGAAGAGATCTGCAAAGAATTGAACAAGGAGTTTCAGTCAGTATTTACAGTAGAAAATACCCCACCCCCTCAGATTGCAGAGATAGAAGATCATGGGCCGGTATTAGAGAACATAAACCTTACAGCCACAGAGGTATACAAAGCACTGATGGAGTTAGATGTCCATAAAGCTACAGGTCCTGATGATATATCCCCTCATGTACTTAAGAAATGCACAAACTCAATATCAGTGGCACTAAGTATCATATCTTAAAAAGTCACTGGAGTCAGGGGAGATTCCAAGATGCTGGAAACAAGCAAACGTGATACCTATCTTCAAAATGAGAAGATGGGATACGGCTCTAAACTATAGACCAGTTTCCTTGACCAGCATAGTTTGCAAAGTTTTTGGAGAAACTACTAAGGAAACATATCTCTCTTCACTTGGAATCCCTCAACTTTTTGTCAGTGAGGCAACATGGCCTCAGAGAAGGTAGATCAACATTAACAAACTTATTAGAATTTTATGATGAGGTAAGCCAAATCTTACAGGAAAGAGAGGGCTGGGCAGATTGCATATTCCTAGACTTCCAGAATTTTGGCAATGATCCACATGGGAGACTTATTAGGAAGCTGCAAGCAATAGCTAGAATAGGTGGAAATGTCTTGGAATGAATAAAAACTTACTTAGAAGGAAGGGAACAAAGGGTTAGAGTAAGAAATTCAGTGTCTGAATGGAGAAGAGTTAGTAGTGGAGTTCACAGGGTTCAGTTTTATGGCCACTGTTGTTCCTTGTATATGTAAATGACCTACCAGAGTCTGTGAATTTATTTATGAATATGTTTGCAGATGATGCAAAGATTGTGAAGAAAGTAGGAAACGAGAACAATGGTAGAGAATTTCAGGAAGATCTAAATAGTCTGCATGAGTGGTGAGAAAAGTGGCTAATGAAATTCAATACTTCAAAATGTAAGGTAATGAGAATGGGTACAAGTGCAAGAAGGCCCAAGCTTGACTACTCGGTGGCTGGAGTACAGAACTTCAAGAGACAGAAAATGAGAGAGATCTAGGAGTAAACATACTGGCAGATTTGTCTCCAGAAATACATATAAATGGCATAGTAAGGGCAGCATATGCCTTCTTATCAAATGTAAGGGTAGCCTTCAGGCACATGGACTAGGAAATGTTCAGAAATATTTATGTAACCTATGGAGTCCAAAACTTGAATATGCAGCCCTCTTTTGGAATCTGCACTTGAAAAAGCACATAGCTAAGCTTGAAAAAAGTTCGAAGATATTCCACGAAACTGGTGCCAGAAATACGCAATCTCAGTTATGGTGAGAGGCTGAGGGAATTAGACTTACCATCACTCGAAGCTAGAAGATTGAGGGGGGGTATGGTGACAGTCTTTAAATTCCTAAATGGTTATGATAGAGTGGATAGGGATCGATATTTTGATATGGCAGGCTCTAGAACTAGAGGTCATAGTTTGAAGCTTCGTAAGGAAACATCTTTGCAGGATGTAAGGAAATACTTTTTCAGTGTAAGAGTGGTTGATAATTGGAATTCGCTAAGCGAGGAGGTAGTTAATGCTATCTCAATCCATAGTTTTAAGGACAGGTATGATAAGTATCACCAAGTATAAAATGGAACCGATCAGGAGACGGGAAGATACGAGCTTTGGGTTCTCTCCCGTAAACACAATAAGGTAATCACAATTAGGTAATCACGGGTGCGGCACCTTACCAAAGCAGACGCATGCACGCACAAATCGCGTTGGGGCTGCCAATTCCCATAATATGAGGCGGATTCTTCCTAACGGGGCAAAAATATCGTAAAGATATCATGCCGGAAATGGTATGACACAGGGCGAGGAGAGGGGGTGGGCCAGGGGCGGGGGGAAGTCAAGGGAAGGGGGAAGGACTTGGGGAGGGGTGGACAAAGAAAGGGAGGAGAGCCGGGGAAAGGGAGGTGAGTAAGGGGAGGGTGGTTATATGTGTAATCACAAAACTTCTGTCATTTTTCTTTAGTTTATGGTAGTTGCCAATTTTATGACATTTAATAGAATATTCTTAATTCCCCAGCCACACTTTCTCAAGGATCAACGGTCGGATTGATCCCACTGACAGGCTGAAAAGTCTATCTGGGAGTAGAAACTTTATATATATATATATATATATATATATATATATATATATATATATATATATATATTATATATATATATATATATATATATATGATTCTCTTTACAAGGCCATATATACCTGGCATTAGGTGTGCCCGGGTATGTGTGCAATTATGGTCACGGGAAAGTGCTCCATGCTAGTAGTTCCCCGTCTGCTGGTTAGTTTATTTATTTAGTTTTATTTACTCACTAACATTGTCAAATCTTTCTTTAAAACTATCCACGTCTTTAGCGTTTACCGTTTCTTCGCTTAGAGAATTCCAAATATCAACTAATTGTGAACTATAAATGTATTTCCTTACATCCTGGGAAGTCTTTTTTAAATGAATAAGCTTTAAACTACTATGAATCTAGTTATAAATTCACTCATAACAAAGTATCGTTCCCTACCAACTCTATCAATATCATGGAGGAATTTGAAAAGTTTTTATATCTCCCTCTCTCTTTTATAACTTCATGTTATGGTAAGTTTAATTCCTTTGGTCATTTCCTCTTAACTATGATTGCCTTTTTCTGTCACCATCTTTGCATTACGTTTATCTGTCTTTTTTTTTTTCAAGTGCGAATTCCAGGGTAGTCCTGAATATCCATGCATAAACCTTATATAAGTCATGTACATTTTTCTGATGTGTGTGTAAGTGCATGTGTGTGTAGTCATCTAATTTATAAAAAAAAAATTATATACAAATGATATGCGGGACAAGGGGCTAAGGGAACAGCATCCACGAGAGAGAAAAAGTTGGGAAAGGCTCCCAAGAGACAGCGATCTCATATAGAATTGGCTTAGGCTGAAGCCAAAGAAGCAGATGAAACAGGAATACTTACTGTTCTAACCCGTCTCCTGGCAGTGTAATAAAAATAAAAAGTGTATATGAATGTTTACTACAGAGGAGAAAAATACTTTATCATTGTTATCTTTGTCCTTAATAACCCTTTAGCAAATAAAACAGAAATATATATAGAGGGACACATAAATAGTTGGCAGATGAATGAATAAATAAATAAAGAATTAAATAAAGATAAGTAAATAAATAAACAAATAAATCAGATCAATATATTTTGGAAAAAAAAAATACGAATTTTAGGATACTTTAAAATATTGGACAAATTAAAAAAAAAAACATCCTATGTTCTAAAGCCTTAAAGAGAAGATGAGGAAGGAAGGAGGGATGGAGAAGAAGAAGTAGAAGGAGGAGGAGGAGGGGGAAAAGGAGGAAAAAGAAAAAGAGAAGAAAAAGAAGAAGAAGAAGAAGAAGAAGAAGAAGAAGTATTTAAGAAGAACATACATACATATATTAATGACACACAGCAATAAAGAGAGAGAGAGAGAGAGAGAGAGAGAGAGAGAGAGAGAGAGAGAGAGAGAGAGAGAGAGAGAGAGAGAGAGAGAGAGAGAGAGAGAGAGAGAGAGAGAGAGAGAGAGAGAGAGACTTTTTCTTAAAACACTAAAGTACTTGCGCAGCCACAAAATGCATTTCAGATGACATAATAGCAATATATAATCGTTACCCTGAGCGCATGCCCTTGTAACGGTCTGAGTTTAGCAAGGGCATGCACTCAGGGTAACGATTACATCTGACAAATAAGTCCTTCGCAAGAAGGCAACCGTCCTAGCCCTTGGTAGAGAAGGGAGTCCGTGACGTAAAACCGGAACAAACAAACAAACCGGAAGTAATATAAATGAACAGCTCTTTAGCCACATGTCTCATGTATTTTTCCCCAAACGTATATTTTTTGCAACTGATTAGCCCAGGGCTTGATTATCCAAAAGGAAACAAAACTTACAACCTAATCTCCATCTCTCCATAAGGTCTATGTTAGATTGACACTGACGCGAAATACCTCTTTCAACCAATTCAGATTTTCACTGCAATTACCCTACGGGAGAAGTGTTGGTCGTGTCTACCTTTAAATATTTATTAATTACCTACGGGACAAGCTTGTGGACGGCGAAAGTAAAAGAAAAAAAAACACACACAGAAAGAAAGTTGATTTATACCGAGCGGAAGACTAATGCCTTTAAGCTATTCTGACTGTATTGAACTCAGAGTGTTCCATGTTTCGGTGTTTGTCGCTCGTGTACATTATATTCCTTATGTATTTTTCTGTGTGTATGTGTAAGTGTGTGTGTGTGTGTGTGTGTATGTGTGTGTGTGTGTGTGTGTGTGTGTGTGTGTGTGTGTGTGTGTGTGTGTGTGTGTGTGTGTGTGTGTGTGCAAGTTTCGATGTCTGTCTCTCGTGTACTTTATATTCCTAATGTATTTTTCTGTGTATGTGTGAGTGAGGCGCGCGCGCGTGTGTGTGTGTACAAAATATATTTTGATTTTTTTTCATATAAAAAATCGACTGCATGTTCCAATAAGCGACCTTCAAAATAAGTCGATAAATATCAAAGATCTCGCAAGTTTATATTGAATTCACTAACAGTAACTCCACATTGATTATTTCTAGTTGGTAATAAGAGTTTTTAGTCTTCTTATACTTTATTTTAGTGGTAATTCATGGTCAGCACTATATAAAAAAACATGAAAATACGAACTTATGGATATTAGTGGAGAAACTGGGATGTTTTTGGAGTGCAAATGGAAATGAAATATTACTATCATTCTCTCTCTCTCTCTCTCTCTCTCTCTCTCTCTCTCTCTCTCTCTCTCTCTCTCTCTCTCTCTCTCTCTCTCTCTCTCTCTCTCTCTCTCTCTCTCTCTCTCTCTCTCTCTCTATATATATATATATATATATATATATATATATATATATATATATATATATATATATATATATATATATATATACATATATATATATATATATATATATATATATATATATATATATATATATATATATATATATATATATATTAACCAAATAAGCACATTACATATGTGAAAACATGAATCATTTTTTTACCCCGACCGGGACTCGAACCTAGGACTCATAATTACTAAGTCAAGGCGCTAACAACTACACACCACAGAAGGTTAAAAGGATTCCAACCTTATAGCTTATATCTGTTATACTTAGGAATGAACGCATTCTATCTGAATGCCACTATGCTCATATTACAGATTCCCCAGCCTCACTCGTGGCTTCATTTCCTTATTTAATTCATATGTTAATCTCATTCGGGCCATACAATAACCAAATAAGCACATTACGTATGTGAAAACATGAATCATTTTTTACCCCGACCTTGACTTAGTAATTATGAGTCCTAGGTTCGAGTCCCGGTCGGGGTAAAAAATGATTCATGTTTTCACATATGTAATGTGCTTATTTGGTTATTGCATGGCCCGAATGAGATTGGGATTTGAATTAAATGCGAAAATGAAGCCACGAGTGAGGTTGGGGAATCTGTAATATTAACATAGTGGCATTCAGATAGAATGCGTTCATTACTAAGTATAGCAGATATAAGCTATAAGGTTGGATTCCTTTTAACCTTTTGTGGTGTGTAGTTGGTAGCGCCTTGACTCAGTAATTATGAGTCCTAGGTTCGAGTCCCGGTCGGGGTAAAAAATGATTCATGTTTTCACATATGTAATGTGCTTATTTGGTTATTGTATGGCCCGAATAAGATTGGGATTTGAATTAAATGCGTAAATGAAGCCACAAGTGAGGTTGGGTTATCTGTAATATAAACATAGTGGCATTCAGATAGAATGCGTTCATTCCTAAGTATAGCAGATATAAGCTATAAGGTTGGATTCCTTTTAACCTTCTGTGGTGTGTAGTGGGTAGCGCCTTGACTTAGTAGTTATTAATCCTAGGTTCGAGTCCCTGCCAGGGTAAAAAATGATTCATGTTTTCACATATGTAATGTGCTTATATGGTTATTGTATGGCCCGAATGAGATTGGGATTTGAATTAAATGCGAAAATGAAGCCACGAGTGAGGTTGGGGAATCTGTAATATGAACATAGTGGCATTCAGATAGAATGCGTTCATTCCTAAGTATAGCAGATATAAGCTATAAGGTTGGATTCCTTTTAACCTTCTGTGGTGTGTAGTTGGTAGCGCCTTGACTTGGTAATTATGAGTCCTAGGTTCGAGTCTCGGTCGAGGTAAAAAATGATTCATGTTTTCACATATGTAATGTGCTTATTTGGTTACTGTATGGCCCGAATGAGATTGGGATATGAATTAAATGCGAAAATGAAGCCACGAGTGAGGTTGGGGAATCTGTAATATGAACATAGTGGCATTCAGATAGAATGCGTTCATTCCTAAGTACAGCAGATATAAGCTATAAGGTTGGATTCCTTTTAACCTTCTGTGGTGTGTAGTTGGTAGCGCCCTGACTTAGTAATTATGAGTCCTAGGTTCGAGTCCCGGTCGGGGTAAAAAATTATTCATATATATATATGTATATATATATATATATATATATATATATATATATATATATATATATATATATATATATATATATTATATAACAAGCTATGGCTCATCTAGGATAAAATAAAGAGCTGTTTCGAATGTTTTTCTCAGTCTAATAGACGAATAGATAAAGGCAAGAAGAGAGGATAGAATAGACCATATATCTCAAAATAAAAGTCTAAGTAAAAAAGAAAAAAATACACAAATGGGTAATAAAAAAAGAAAGAATACATGAAAGAACAAAAGGAGAGAGATAATCAAGCACTCTAAGAAAGGAAAAACATGAATTAAATAAAAAAAAAGTTTTCAGCATATTGCTTTCTCAGTCTCGCTTTCATTGGATTCGCTGAAGTGTATGATGAAGGAACAATAATGACATAATATATAGTGTAAAGGTATGCTTTGCTCGGTGCGATTATCGCTCAACGATGTTCGTTCATGGCTCAACGATTATCGTCAAGCGATTGTCTAGAGCACTCATTCTTTTTTTTTTTGAATGGGGTTGTTTTGCTTCGAGCGACTGCCGCGGCAGTCGCTCGAGACAAAACAACCCCATTCAAAAACAAAGAATGAGTGCTCTAGACAATCGCTTGACGATAATCGTTGAGCCATGAACGATCATCGTTGAGCGATAATCGCAAAGAGCAAAGTGTACCTTTACATCTTATTTTTTATGAGGGTGACTCCGGGACGGGCAAAGAATAATGCCCTCATCGGCCCCAGGCACCAAGAGAACACTGAAGAAAAAGTAGCAGCTTAAGAACAAGGCAAAACTACCAGACCGATACACAAAGAAAAGACAGGTTGAAAGAATAGTCAGAGCAAGGAAGGCCTAAAAATAATGACAGAGAAAGCAATGAGTAATAGAAACGTGGAGTGTTGGAAAGAACAAGAAATAGTCTTAATGAAGACCAGTAATCTTACAGGATCACAGACTTCTCTCCAGCTATCAATCAAAATATCTAGGTAGGTTAATAGTTTGAAAGAAAGCGATAGCGGGTCTGTTAACTTTGGATTCGAACACTCTGACACTCGGCTATCGCGGTCCTCCATTTCGAGAAACAAAACGGAGGGTTTTCACAGATAAATGAATGATGAATATAAGATACTTATTCACCAAGGACAAGCCGAAAGCGGAGGACACAAGCAAACAGCCAGTCTGTCACTTTACAAATATTTTTTTTTGTCAACAAGCAGATTGCAACTTAACATACAAGAACCTACAAGCAAACAGACAAACACAACGAGAGAAAACACATCCCTCAGGTGTTGAAAATGTACCACCAAACATCATTCCAGACGGACAGCCATGAAGAAAACGCTGAAACGTGCAGTACAACACAGGGTTACCGACAAAATCGGGCAAAGACAAGAAACTACAGACATTTTTGGCACCAACCGCATTGCCGTGAACTCTGTACTTTAAAATGCGGTAAGTTTCACTAAGATTGCGCGCTCTTGCGCTCTCTGCGTGACGATGCACTTGTCTTTAACTCTAGATATGAAATGTTTAGGTACAGAAATGAAAGAGTTTTGGCTGGAGTGATCTGAGGGTAAGTAAAGAAAGTGAGATTAGGTTAACTATAACTTATTACATGATAGCTACACTACCTTGGCTACTAATCAAGCATGCAGTGGAAGTAAATCAAGAGTCAAAATGTGACAAAAAACTGACCATAAAAGTCTTATCATTTGAGGAACGAAAAGGTACCTCATGTAAGCTTATTTTCTAGCAAAAAATATTTCTTTCCCAAGTTTTTTTTTTCTGGGCTTTATCCATTCGTGTAATAATCGTCTAGATAGTTTTAAGATTTCAACCTTGGAGCTCCGAATTCCTTTCTCTTTTCGGTAACAGTGAAAGAAAAAGGTTCAACAAAAACACTAAAATACCTATGGTTGATATTTGAGAATCTCTCTCTCTCTCTCTCTCTCTCTCTCTCTCTCTCTCTCTCTCTCTCTCTCTCTCTCTCTCTCTCTCTCTCTCTCTCTCTCTCTCTCTCTCGATCTTTATGTGCAACTATCATAATATAATTTGAGAAAGGGTCCATTTAAGACCCGAATGAAGTAATTAATTGCTTTGGAATTATGGTTTCACTGATGGGGTTCCTTACCATTTAAAACTGCTTTGATCTAGAGTTTTGATCAAAGAAATTATGAAAAATTTAGCTTAATAATAACGTCTAATAGAATTGTGCTCATTGTAGCAGTATAAAGCATGCAGGACTTTGAAAAAAAGGGGGGGGGGAGAGGACCAACTTGGCAGAGAGTAATCCGGGAAGTTACAATGCAATAAGAAAATCGGAAACGCTCACCCCTGGGAGGAAAGTGTATGGGAGTGTTAGGGGAGGGAGAGGAATTACAGTGAGTTGGGGGGGGGGGTCAGAGAGGTGAAATATGTCATGGACGTTTGCCCACTGGATCACATCACCTGATCGCATCGGATGAGGGTGATAAAAGGGAAAAAAATAATAGTAATAATTATGAAATTAAGAAACACGTCAGTAATGTACAGGTTACTAGGACTACAAATTATTCTACTACTACTACGACTACCAACACCTTCCTAGCCACTACTACTACTATTAATATCAACATCGTTCTTTCCTATCCACTACTACTACTATTACTACTACTACTATAACTACTTCTACCAACACTGTCTCTTCCTAGCTAGAAATTTCCGGCATGGCTACTCA